>JAXCGZ010018968.1:70000-95000 GCA_037179515.1 Halocaridina rubra | reverse complement strand
ATATATATATATATATATATATATATATATATATATATATATATATATATATATATATATATATATATATATATATATATATATATATATATATATATATATATATATATATATATATATATATATATATATATATATACATATATATACCGGGTAAAAAAATATTCATGTTTTCACATATGTAATGTGCTTATTTGATAATTTCATGGCCCGAAGGAGATTGGGATTTGAAGTAAATGCTAAAATGAAGCCACGAGTGAGGTTGGGGAATCTGTAATATGAACATAGTGGCATTCAGTTAGAATGCGTTCATTCCTAAGTATAGCAGATATAAGCTATAAGGTTGGATTCCTTTTAACCTTCTGTGGTGTAGTGGTAGCGCCTTGACTTAGTAATCATAAGTCCTAGGTTCGAGTCCCGGTCGGGTTAAAAAAAAAAAGAAAAAAATGATTCATATATATATATATATATATATATATATATATATATATATATATATATATATATATATATATATATATATATGTATATTTTGGAAGTAAATTTTCTTGTATACATATTTTGTTGAATATGACCGCTGATTTTGCATTTGCAATTTTCTTGTATAACTTTTCCAAAGTTCTTACAATAACTTTTTCATCATTGTTGAGACTATGTAATAAGTCGGAAAATTTGATAGACTTCATAACGTTTCGTACAGCTCCGTACATAATCAAATGATTATCTAGTTGGTAGTGGATGGCTGTTATATATGATATTATATATAACCTCCATCCACTACCAACTAGATCAGTGGTTCTTAACCTTTTTCAGTATACGCACCCCTTTCATATCAGCAGTCAGTTCTCGCACCCACCCCCCCCCCGATTGCTGAAATAATAAAAAAATGCTAAAAATGCAAAGTTGATGTGATGTGTATTAATAACAAAACCACGTTTTATATTTATTCAATATTCATTCATATAGCTTACATTTTCTTTTCATGACAAAAATCCAGAGTACATATTAATAAAAATGAAATTACATTATTTATGTCTGCAATGCACAGCAAACCTAGTGACTTCGTTGCTGCTGTTTTATTTTTCTTTTCTATGATAGCATCAAATCTAGGTGTCTTTGTACCGAGTGCTACTCGCATGCCATGTTCAGAATTTAGCCGATTTCTGCTTTTCATTTTGATGTGAAGTAGACAAGAAAATCCTTGCTCACACGGGTAAGTAGTCGCAAAAGGTACTTGCACTTCGAGAGCTTTCTTTGCTGGTAAAGGGTATGCTTCCAGCTGAGAAGCCCAGAATTGCTCCAGCTGACCATTGGTGAACTCCATTTGGATTCCACGATTGTGTCTCAGGTCGACGAGATCTTCCTTGATGCCGCTGTCATCATCAACATCTTCCAAAGTCTGCCTGAAAGGGTTCAGGATCCAGTTGTCACAGGTTTGTAGCTCTCCACACGAGAAGTAACCCTTAAATGAAGTACACAACATCTGCATATGTTCAACAATTTTTGCAACAAAGTCTGGATGCAGGGTAGCATTTTCCGTGACTTCATTAGGAAATTAGGTTTAGAACTTTAGGTTTATCTCTATCTCAGGACACTGCTGAAGCAAAAAGTTTTATTTTTCAGGCAAAATATAACGCGTATATAAAAAGATATTTTGCTTTAATTATTCATTGGCATCCTCGCACCCCCTAGGAACCGGCCTCGCACTCCTGGTTATGTATTACTGAACTAGATAATCATTTGATAACGTACGAAACTGTACGAAACCTTATGAATTCGATTAGATTTTCCGACTTATTGCATAGTCTCAACAATAATGAAAAAATTATTGTAAGAACTTTGGAAAAGTTACACAAGAAAATTGCAAATGCAAAAACATCGGTCATATTCAAATATATATATATATATATATATATATATATATATATATATATATATATATATATATATATATATATATATATATATATATATATATATATATATATATATATATATATATATATAATATATATATATATATATGTATGTATTCTTAAACTTTTTCCATCTGAGCTCGTTCCTGGAATAATATAATAATAATAATAATAATAATAATAATAATAATAATAATAATAATAATAATAATAATAATAATAATAATAATAATAATAATAATAATAATAATAATAATAATAAGAAAAAGTTATTTTACTATGCAACGTATTTGTTCTCTGTACCTTGATGAAATCATATGGGAACCATTGCAAGGTAGTCACTGATTTTCTATTTTTAAATATCAAATAGTAAGTGTTACGAGAGGAAACGGTGTGGTAAACGATTTAAAGGTGTTGAACCCCACTGCAGAAGTCATTTGCCTACTCTCACTGTGGATGAAACAAGCAGTTTGATGGAACGGGGGATTGTGTTGCCCCTATCCCCAAGGATCAAAGATGGGAGACATTGGGTGAGGTGGCTCTGTGGTGAATGGGTGTGCGTTTGATTCAGCATGCCATACACGAAGGAATAACAGCTATCATATATACTTGAATGTAAATATAAATCTAACATTACATAGTATTCTCCAACGCACCCGACCTCTTTTACCAGAATTAAGTTAGGTTTGAGTAAAGCTAGTTAGCTATGTAGGAAAGCAAGGTCAATGCTGTAAGTTTTGATAATGGGAATTGTGGCAGCTATCTGTCTACCGTACACGCGCTGGTTTTCTTTTGCTTTTTTATTTATTACAGAAATGAAACATGTGCTTAGACTAGTGTATGAATAATGTGATGGAAATTCAGTCTTTAGATGTTATCGGAAGTCAATGCTCTTGTATATCTTCGTAATAATTTTTTTTTTATAATTCCTTATGCATTCCACGGAAATGCATCTAGCATAGAGTGTGAAAGTCTGAGACTCTTGTGAAAATAGATATACACTTATCAGTTCTGGCATGGCCTTCTCTGCCAGTGAGCATATGTATTGTGATGAAGGATCGTAAACATCAACATAATTGGGTACTGTACCCTCAAGAAGCCGTTATCTGACAACTGCGATGTGAATTTATGTTACTGTTTCACTCTAGCGTAATTACTATAACTCTGATATTTCAATTATGATGAAAACATGAATTAAAAGTAATCACTTTTTTCTTTGTTTTTAGGTTCTTGTGTCGAATGTCAGCCCTGTAACGTAATACCATTCAAGAGGCAGAAAGGTAAATTACTTTTTTTTTATCCCTCTCTTTTTGTATCTTTCTTTATATAATTTTCGTGCTTTTCCTTCCAATTCCCTTCTATCCTTAATCCCTCTCCTTTTTTCCCCTCCCATCCTATCCCATCCTAAGTAAGTAAGAACATAAGAACATAAGAACATAAGATTAGAGGACACTGCAACATGCCTACATACACACACCGCGCGTTCAGTGACACACGGAATTGCTCCTCTTAAATTTTTAACTGTTTCGAGTGACTAAGTGCTTAGTGGAAAACTTTACCATAATTTCCATAAATCTGAAATCCTGCAGAGTATTGTGAGTACAAAAACTTATATTTGTTGTAAGACGAGACTGTTCATATTAAAGGAAAAAAAATTGAGAACTTTTTCGTGAGGAAGAGAGAGAAGCTGCCGTCCAGTTCTGCCTTGAGGGAAATCTAGAAGAGTTGCCAGAAGTGGAGCCATCACACCACATTACCTAATTTTTTGTGTAAACTGGGGAAAGCTCTTAAGCCGTTTTACCTGATCCTGTGGTTCTATATATTGTTAAAATCAGTATCCTTCCCATTTATATTAACTAGTTAGTTAGTTTGATACACGAAAAAATTGAATAATAAAAGAAAAAAAAATTACCAAATACCCACCTGTCAACAGTACTGAGTTAAGTTGCCAAGTAGTACAGCAGTCTTATTTTCTTCATTTTTTTTTGCTTTTCTTTTAGCTTTCTCTTTTACTATTTTGTTATTTTGTATATATATTGAGTTAAATGTAAAGTCTAAATCCCGTGATAACATATCTTGGTTAGCAAGTCAGTTTATCAGTTAGGAAGAATATATAACAGAAACAGGTGGGTGCCACCTCGAACACAAATTCGAATTTTCCTTCAGGTTTGACTTGTTTTTCTTTTTCTTTTTATACTTAAATTACCATGGTCAAGTTTTTAAGTTAAGATGTGTGTTACCAGAAAGGAGACAAACTGAGTCACTAAATAGCACTTATATGGAGATATAAAAATTCTGTGTGAAGGTAAATTAGAAGTTTTTCTCTTTTCTTTTTTTTTCCTCTTTTCTCGTCTTCTTTCTATATTCTGTGAGAGGGAGAACATAAAAATGAAGCCATCTCTGTCCCAAACCTCTCCCACCCATGGGTCGGGAGAAGGGGTAGTCATCAGAGGACTTAAACAGAGAATCAAGAAGTTAGAGGAAATGGTTATAAGCCTTGATGATAAAATTCGGAATATGGATGGAGAAATGAAAGAGAATGAAACACTCAGAGAACAAATAAGATCTTTGGAGGAAGCAAATAAAGCACAAGGGCAGGAGAAAAAGGAACTAGAAAAAAGAATAAAGAAGCTGGAAGGGGAAAAGAGTCAACTAGAATCTAGAATTTCTAAACAAGAAGATAAAAACAAACAGCTGAATGACAACCTAAAGGAATTAGATGTTAGTTCACTGCTCTCCTCTGAGAGAGACGAGATTGCTGCTTGGAATGTTCAGATTAAGGAAAACATTGAACAGTTCAGAAAAGAGTTCCAGGAGCTGAATATGGAAAATGATGCTATGAAAACGTCCATTGCTGATGCACTAAAGGGGAATGTGGCAGTAAAAGAGGCTGTAAAGGTGGTGGCACTGGAAAACATACAAACAGTTGACTATAAAGAGACAGTAATAGAAAAAATGAAAGACGTTGTGATGGAAAGGGCAAACCCACTCATCAGACAGGCACTTGATAAGGAGAAGACAGTGGTAATCTCAGGCATAAGTGAATCCCAGGAGCCAACATGGCAGGGGAGACTTGAAGAAAATAAAGCTAGGGTTGTAGACCTGATAAGAAAGCTTGGAGTAGTATGTGGTCCTGAGGATATTGTAAGCATACACCAACTAGGTAAATATTCGAGGGAAGGAAAGCCGAGACCAACAAAAGTAACCTTTGAGAGAGGGGAGACATGTAGGGAAATATTGTTGAGAAAAAAAAGTCTAAAAGACCTTCAAGAATGCAAAGAAGTGTTCATTAGACGATACAGAACACAGGAAGAGATGGGAAAGATCAAAAACTTGTTGCAAGAGGCAAGAAGGTTAAATGATGAAAGAAATGAAGAAGAGAAGAAAAATTTTCGTTACAGAATACTTCCAGACAAAGGGGAGATAAAGAAGATAATGACAGAAGATCAGGGGATGGGGCCTCATTAAGATTGTTATACACAAATGCTGATGGATTAGCTGGTAAGGCAGTAGAATTAAAAGATAGGATTCACAACAGTAAGGCAGATATAGTAGCAATTACAGAGACTAAGTTGAGTGAGGACATAAACAGTGTCACAGTTTTTCCTAAGGGCTTCAGAATACTAAGGGTCGAAAGATCTGAGAGGACTGGTGGAGGGATAGCACTGCTCATAAGTGAGAGGATTCAAGTTGAAGAAATAAACTTGGCTATAGAAAGTGAGTTCAGGGAATTTCTTGTTGCTCGCATAAATACTGGGTCAGAGAGCATTATAATAACTGTTGTATACAACCCACCAAGGAACCAAAATAGGCTTGAAATTTATGAGGAAAGTCATATAGGTACGATTGAAGTCATAAACTCAGTTGTTAACATGGCGCGGGAGAAAAAATGTAGGATTTTGATTATGGGAGACTTTAATCATAAAGAGATAGATTGGATAAATCTTGACCCACACAGTGGTGAGGACTCATTTGGGGCAAGATTCCTAGATTGCGTACAAGGGAATTTCCTACACCAACATGTAATGGAACCAACAAGAGCCAGGGGTGGGGATGAGCCATCACTACTTGATCTAGTGTTCACAGATAATGTGTTGGATATTGAAAATATTGAGTATGAACCACCAATTGGAAAGAGTGACCACTGTGTGTTGTTGATGGAGTATATCATTGAAGACATTCTTCCTGAGAGTAGAGGCACTGAGGACATGAGGAGGAACTATCCGAAAGGAGATTACATCAAAATGAATGAGCTTTTTGCAGTTATTGACTGGAGAACCTTATTTTACAACAAATCTGTACAAGAAATGTATGACATCTTTTGTGAGAAATATGGGAAGATAGTAGATTGCTGCATACCTGTCACCAAAGTAGGTGTAATTCATGCCAGAGAGAAATGGTTCGATAATGGGTGTAAAAGAGCTAAGGAGTGGAGAGACAAATGCTGGAAAAGGTATAGGAGGAGAAAAAACATAAATGCCTGGCAAACCTACAAAAGAGCAAGAAATGACTACCTAAGTAAAAGGAGAGAGGCAGAGAGAGATTATGAGAGGGACATCACCAGGAAGGCTAAAGAAAATCCCAAGCTTTTCCACAGCTTTATCAGAGGAAAACTGAAGGTAAGAGAACAGGTTTTAAGGCTAAAGAGAGCGGATGGAAGCATCACTGAGACGGACGAAGAGATCTGCAAAGAATTGAACAAGGAGTTTCAGTCAGTATTTACAGTAGAAAATACCCCACCCCCTCAGATTGCAGTGATAGAAGCTCAAGGGCCGGTATTAGAGAACATCAACCTTACAGCCACAGAGGTATGCAAAGCGCTGATGGATTTAGATGTTCATAAAGCTACAGGTCCTGATGACATATCCCCTCATGTGCTTAAAAAATGCGCAAACACAATATCAGTGGCACTAAGTATCATATTTAAGGAGTCACTGGAGTCGGGGGAGATTCCAAGATGCTGGAAACAAGCAAATGTGATACCTATCTTCAAAAAGGGAAGGAGGGATACGGCTCTGAACAATAGACCAGTTTCCTTGACCAGCATAGTTTGCAAACTTATGGAGAAACTACTAAGGAAACATATCTCTCTTCACTTGGAATCCTTCAACTTTTTGTCATTGAGACAACATGGCTTCAGAGAAGGAAGATCAACAGTAACAAACTTATTAGAATTTTATGATGAGGTAAGCCAAATCTTACAGGAAAGAGAGGGCTGGGCAGATTGCATATTCCTAGACTTCCAGAAAGCGTTTGACACTGTTCCACATGGGAGACTTATTAGGAAGCTGCAATCAATGGCTAGAATAGGTGGAAATGTCTTGGAATGGATAAAAACTTACTTAGAAGGAAGGGAACAGAGGGTTAGAGTAAGACACTCAGTGTCTGAATGGAGAAGAGTTAGTAGTGGAGTTCCACAGGGTTCAGTTTTAGGGCCACTTTTGTTCCTTGTATATGTAAATGACCTACCAGAGTCTGTAAATTCATTCATGAATATGTTTGCAGATGATGCAAAGATTGTGAAGAAAGTAAAAAACGAGAACAATGGTAGAGAACTTCAGGAGGATCTAAATAATCTGCATGAGTGGTCAGAAAAGTGGCTAATGAAATTCAATACCTCAAAATGTAACGTAATGAGAATGGGTACAAGTGCAAGAAGGCCCAAGCTTGACTACTCGGTGGCTGGAGTACAACTTCAAGAGACAGAAAATGAGAGAGATCTAGGAGTAAACATACTGGCAGATTTGTCTCCAGAAATACATATAAATGGCGTAGTAAGGGCAGCATATGCATTCTTATCAAATGTAAGGGTAGCCTTCAGGCACATGGACAAGGAAATGTTCAGAAATATTTATGTAACCTATGTGAGGCCAAAACTCGAATATGCAGCCCCCTTTTGGAATCCGCACTTGAAAAAGCACATAGCTAAGCTTGAAAAAGTTCAAAGACATGCCACGAAACTGGTGCCAGAAATACGCAATCTCGGTTATGATGAGAGGCTGAGGGAATTAGACTTGCCATCACTCGAAGCTAGAAGAGTAAGGGGGGATATGGTGACAGTCTTTAAATTCCTTCATGGTTATGATAGAGTGGATAGGGATCGATATTTCGATATGGCTGGCTCTAGAACTAGAGGTCATAGTTTGAAGCTTCGTAAGAAAACTTGTTTGCAGGATGTAAGGAAATACTTTTTCAGTGTAAGAGTAGTTGATAATTGGAATTGGCTAAGCGAGGAGGTAGTTAATGCTATCTCAATCCATAGTTTTAAGGACAGGTATGATAAGTATCACTAAGTCTAAAAATGGAACCGATCAGGAGACGGGAAGATACGAGCTTTGGGCTCTTTCCCGTAGACACAATTAGGTAATCACAATTAGGTAATCACACGAGGCAGCTCCATTTTTGAATTGTATTTTCAGCATGTCTAACCTATTCTATTCTACTCTACTTATTTATTCTATTTTTCTTTTTATGATTTTTCTAATAAGCACTAACCTATTCATACCCACCCTACCTCTGTCATATGTCTATCTAATCTACATTTGAAGGTGTCTAAGGTGTCTAGCAACTCAAGAAATAATTTTTTTCTTGCACTGATTAGAAAGGACAGACATAAGTGAGTTGTAGATTACCTTAGTTATTGTTAGATATTATTTATTGCTTTTTTAATACTTTGTTTTGGTTTTGTATATCAGTGAGTGTCGCCATGATTATGCGATCGAGTGGTGAGGGTGAGTCATTATGTGAAGGGAGTGGGGATGTTATGCTGAGGGGGTGGGGAGTGAAGGAATTTGGGCGAGATGAAGGCCGGTATGTAAATTATCATGGAATTGTATTGAAATTCTGTCTGATGTATTCCTGGTTTGAGTTGGTTTCTTTGGTCATTCAGGTCGATTTTTTCTTGTTCATAGTAGACTCTACGACATAATGCATGTTTTCTTTTATTTCTGGACCCGTTTCCAGGATATGTAATGAAATTTCTGTCCATTCATTTTTGTTATTTTACAAGTTCAGTAGGCGATAGAATGTCACAGCGGCGAAGGGTAAATTTAAAGCTACTATACTGAAATCATATGATAGGAAGGGAGATGTTTTTGAGTGTTTAAAGAAGGCAGAATTAGTGGTAAATTTGATGGATAGTAAAGATTTCGCTAGCTTTATACTTTTGCTTCTGGAAGGGAATATGTTAGGACTGTATCTGGAGATGGGTGAAAGGAATCAATTAGATGTTGATAAGATCAAGAGTAATTTGAAAAAATCTTTTGCAAGGGTACGTATGATGGTTTTAAAAGGTTTAAAAGGCTGTTGTGGTTAGGGGAACAAGTAGACGTATTTGCTAATAAAATATGGTGGTTGGCTGGGTTAGTTGGGTGGACTACAGAGGGTTTGGAGAGAGGTGCAAAATTAGGGTTTGTGACTGGATTCTTGGACCGAATATCAATGGAATTACAGCAGATAAAGGATATTGAGTTAGTGGGTATGGATGATTATTAGCTACAGATAGAGTCATGACAATAGGAGGAGGTAAAGATGTAGTGGCGGTAGCTAGTAAAGGATTGACTGCAGTGGAAAATCAGAAAACCCTACGACACCAGCATATGCTGAGTAGTAGAAAGGAAGAGACATATGGGTTTAGGAGCCTATGTATCTCGTGTGGAGGTCAACACATGGCAAGGAAATGTAAGGAGCCAAAACCAGTCATCATCTGCTACTGATGTGGAAACCTGGGACATATAAGTAACCGCTGTAATTAGGGAAACGACCAAGGGGGCTATAGTGCACTGGAGGCTACCCTTTCAGTTCAGTGAAGGCGCTTCCAAGTATTTTCCTGATGGTGGAGGATTTATTAGGAGAAAAACAGGCAATAGCATTAGTAGATTCCGGCTGCTCAAGCACTGTAATAGCTGCCCTATTAGCTAGAAAGTGTTATAAGGGATAGGAATGAAGCTTGGTGACTGTCGATGGAAGAGAAGTTAGTTGTGAGGGTACCCAAGATGTGGAGTTGATTGCACAGAGCCTCCATTTGCGAGTTAGGGCCCTTATTCTTAATACAGTTATTGATGACATTGAGGTGGTACTAGGAATGGGTGTAATCAGTCAGTTTAGTGAAGTAACATTTATGAATGGAAGAGTGAAGTTTGGGAAGGGTGAAGTCTGCTCAAGTGTTGAGTGGGAGGAGGCTCAATGTGCGATGGCAATGGGAAAAGACAGGGAGATTGGCAAGACAATTAAGGCTGTTGTGAAAAAGTTCGCCTGGGTGGAAGATGATTGTCTTGGTGAGCTGGAATGCGGGATAAAGCACCCTCATTCACTTTGCCCGGTCAGAGAGGAGGTTGAGTCACATAAGGATGTGGTAAATAAAGATATTAAGAGAGGGACTCTGTCATTAAAAACTGAAAACAAGGATTTTGTTGCATCATTGGATGGTAAGAAGCAGAAGGTAGAATAGTTTTTGAAAGCGGAGTTGCCAGTGTTGGAAAGCAGTATTTTTTGTTATTAGAATACTGTTTGAGAGGAAGTCAAAGAAAATGTTGACAAAGAAGTGAAGCAATGGATTAATGAGGGAAATCTAAAGCCTTGGGGGGAGGAGAGGGATATCAGTGTTGCCATTAATGGCAGTAGTTCAACCGACAAAAGATAAGGTTCAACCTGTGTTGCATTTTCGAGAGCTTAATGAATACGTGAGTTGTCTACTGTTGATGATTTCACTGACGTATGTGGTAATACACTAAAGGTATGGCGACAGATGTGTGGGGCCTCAACTATTGTCAATTTAAAGTCAGCCTATCTTCAAATTCACGTAGCAGGGAAGTTATGGAAGTACCAGCTAGTGAAATATGGAGAGAGAACCTGATGTTAAACAAGGTTGAGTTTTGGGTTGTGTTCTTCACTACGAATTATGACAATGCTCCTCAAGACAGTCTTGAGGAAAGAGAAAGCAATAGAGGAGGGTACAAATTCATACACTGACAATATAGTTGTGGATATACCTGAAGTAACATCATCATCTGAAGTAGTAGAGCATTTGGTCAAGTTCGTGCTGGTTACTAAGAAACCAGAATTGATGGTTGGAAGGACAGTGTTTGGCCTGAAATTGGAGAGAGATGGTAAAGGTAAGCTTATTTTCAGAGTAGGTAACGAGATTTTAGGAGGAAAGGAGAAAATGAGTAGGAGAGGGCTTTTCCCAGTGTGAGGAAAGTTAGTGAACCACTATCCTGTTGTGGGATGGCTTCGAGTAGCTTGCAGTTATGTAAAGAGATGAGCTGAGTGTATAATATGGGAGGATGAAGTTGGAGGAGAAGCAGTGATGACAGCCTCCTGTCTAGTACAGTGGTAATGTGCTGGCCTCGCATTCTCAAGGTCGACGGATCGCGCCTCGTCCAGGCAAGAGACTTTAAGCTGGTTAGTGGGGAAGTTAATACTGTGGCTGGGCACCGCAGTGGGGGGCTGGGGCCTGTGCTGACTGGTGACCATCCTATGGGTCCTCCATGACCCATTCCACCCATCCATGGGTGGAGAATCTAAAAAAAAAAAAAGAAAGTGATGATGATTCGGGATGTTGTGGAAAGAGTAATAAGCAAAGTTCCAGTAAAAGGGAGGTGGTATGCTCCAAAAAGCAGAGGGGGGGGGGGTTATATGGTGTGATGTAAGTAGCATAGCAACAGGCGTGGTGTTGGATATGGGTGGCGTCTTAGTTGAGGATAGGGCATGGCTGAGGAAGAGAGATGACTATAACCACATTAATGTTTCAGAGCTGGATGCTATGTTGAAAGGAGTTATTTATAGCTTTAAAGTGGGACTTGCAAAATGTTGAGATGGGTCAACTCAATTTTGACTGCTGAGAACAGAGTCCATATAAATGGAGCTGTGGGGATTATTGTAAGCTTCGCCTTGGGATATTTAGGGAATTTATCAATGAGTTTGGTTTGAGGGTGGGTTTAGTCTTTGTGCCATCAAGACAAAACAAGGCAGATGTCCTAATTAGAGTGAAGGGGTTCCCGAAAAGAGGAATGGAAAGAAGGTTTAAATATGTTGTGTGTAATGTGCAAGTATGATGGTGTTGCATCAAATGCGCCACGTAGGGGATGATATGACACAGTTTGTGGCTAAAAAAGTCAATCCTACAGTGATGAGGGATGAAGATCGGCAAATGGAAAATATGTAACATCTGGTGTCAATTAATGGACCCTGCACTAATATCACAAAAGACTGGGGTAGTTAGAGTGGAGAATGATTGGAAAAGATTGGTGATTGATGTGACTCGTCATCACCAAGGGAGATATTTATTTATAGTGTATTATAGTCCTGGTTGATTCACAATCTGGAGAGAGTTTTGGACAGAGACTGCGGAGGAGATTGCTACCATGTTGAAAAAACTTTCTAGAAAGGGGATTAGTTGATGAGGTACTGATGGATAACAGCACTTCTTTCAAGTCACAGGCTGTGAAGGACATGTTGGATAGATAAAGTATAAACCCCTTCTTCAGAGCAGCTTATCGACCTAATGGAAATGGAAATGTGGAGAGACACCATCGGACCATCAAGGCAATGGCAAAAAAGGCTCTTGTAACACCTGCAGGAGCAGTATTTTGGTATATGTCACCTAGGTTGGGACAGGATGAGAATACAGTGCCTAAAAGAGCAGTATCTCAGAATAAGTGTCGACATCCTAGTGTAGTGTCAATGGTTTTTAGGAAGAAGGAGAAAAGGGTCATGACTATGCAAATGGGAGATGAGGTTTGGGTGAAGCATCCTGATGGGAAGTGCACACCTCAGTGGAGAACAGGCACTGTGACAGACGCCCTTTCCCAGAATAGCATTACTGTCAACGGATGGGCAATAGGATGGATAGAGATTATGTCATGGGAGATTTTAGCGATGAAGATTTTGACTGATCTAGAGATCAAGTGTGGATTGGGGTGTAAATTAGCTTAGTTATTATTAAATAGTAATTATTATCTGTGTTTTTGGAACCTTTAACGTTTTTATATTGGATTTGTATATCAGTGAGTGTCGGACAATATGATCTGTCACCATGTTTATATGATAGAGTGGTTAGGCTGAGTCACGAGGTGATGGAAGTGGGGATGTTATGCTGAGGGGTGGGGAGTGAAGGGCGCGGTGAAGAAGGCTAGTGCGTAAATTATTGGGAAGTCAAATTGAAATATTGTCTGGTGTTTTCCTGGTTTGAGATGTTTTCTGCTTTTAGTCAGGTTGTTTTTTTCTTGTTCATAGAGGACTCTATGACATAGTACCCGTTTTCTATTATTTCTGGACCCAATGCCAGGGTAAATAGTGAACTTCTGTCCATTCATTTTTATTTTTACAAACATATGTCAGTATTGTGTAATTTTTTTCGTTTTTATGTCCAAATTAATTTTTCTTGATGAAAGTATTTCTCCTGTTCCTGACTGTACAGTATTTTGGTACATTGTTTTACTAAAAATCTATATTTTCACCACTATCTTTTTGTCAGTTGAAGGCAACTCATGCAGCTAAGGCTACAGCCACACCAATTGTGATATGCCTTGCAGACTGTTGCTCAGCAAGAGCTAACTGATGTTGCCTAATGCGAGTGACCATACTAGATGCAGCAACTTGCTATATGGCCATACGGAATGTATAACACATATTGGTCTTTGCTGCCTACTAGCAATGCAACTGGCTACCCTACAAGCAAACTGTTGGGTAGCCTTATTGATGTGTAAATACCTACTTGTGCTTACGGAAAAGAGCCCCAAGCTCGTAACTTCCCATCTCTTGGTTGGTTCTATTTTGTACTTAGTAGCACTTATTATACTTGTCCTTAAAAATATGGATTGAGTTAGCATTAACCATTTCCTCGCTTAATGAATTCCACTGCAAAGAAGTTTCCTTACAAAGCTTCAAACTATGAAATCTAGTTCTAGTGCCAGCCATATCAAAATATTGGTCCCTATTCACTCTGTCATAACCATGAAAGAATTTAAAAACCGTCACCATATCCCCCCCTCAATCAACTAGCTTCGAATGATGGTAAGTCTAATTCCCTCAGCCTCTCATCATACCCAAGATTGTGTATAACTGGCACAAGTTTCGTGGCATATCTTTGAACTTTTTCCAGCTTAAGTACGTGCTTTTTCAAGTGCGGAAACCAAAAGGGGGCTGCATATTAAAGCTTTGACCTCACATAGGTTACATAAATGTTTCTAAACATTCCCTTGTCCAAGTGCCTGAAGGCTACCCTTATATTTGCTAAGAAAGAATATGCTGCCCTTACTATGCTATTTATATGCTTTTCTGGAGACAAATCGGCCAGTATGTTTACTTCTAGATCTCTCTTATTCTCTGTCTCTCGAAGTTCCATTCCTGCCATTGAGTAGGTAAAGTTGGGCCTTCTTGCACTTGTATCCATTTTCATTACCTTACATTTAGAAGCATTGAATTTCATTAGCCACTTTTCTGACCACTCATGCAGACTATTTAGATCTTCCTGAAGTTCTCTACTATTGTACTCGTTTCTTACTTTTTTCACAATCTTTGCATCCTCTTCGAACATATTCATGAATGAATTTACAGACTCTGGTAGGTTATTTACATGTACAAGAAACAAAGGTGGCCCTAAAACTGAACTCTTTGGAACTCCACTACTAACTCCTCACCATTCAGACCCTGAGTGTCTTACTCTAACCATCTATCCCCTCCCTTCTAAGTAAGTTTTTATCTATTCCAAGACATTTCCACCTATTCTTGCCATTGTTTGCAGCTTCTTAATAAGTCTTCCATGTGGAAAGTGTCAAATGCTTTCTGGAAGTCTAGGAATATGCAATCTGCCCAGTCCTCTCTTTCCTGTAAGATTCGGCTCTATTTCTGATGGGAGGTTGTTGTTAAGTTTCTGTTTTACTAAGGCGACTCAAGGTACTGAACTCGGCTAAAAGCTCACAAACAGACAGGACAGGTATTAATTTTACACCCCATTGCCACTACTCGGTTAGATGAAAACTCAGAATTCAACTTTCTTTTAATTTGGAAATGCAATGACACATTAAAACAAAAAAAAATTGAAGTAATTTTTGGAAAACTGAAGCATATTTAGAAATTTGAACTTATGGAATGCTGCCTTGAAATTCGGAGGTGGTGAGCACGATTTCGATTTCCGGCACCACAGACGGATGCCAAGACTTTGGCCTGAACTCGATGATCACCTCTGTCACACATGCATAGTAGAATAGAGGATACTGCAATTACAGAAACAGAAACGACACACCTTTAATAAAGGGAAAACTGATGGCAGGAACACACAAGTACTAAGTTTCCAATATTATTCTATTGGATGAAAATATATATGTTAGTCACAGCTAACCAGAAATATTTACTCTACAGTAAGAGCTTACAAAATCATTATTATTTACTGGCATTAGCGTAAAGCAGTTTATTCACAATAAATGAAAAATCAGCGAGATAAATACAGTATGTATTAGTTAAATTGTGGGTAACAATAAATGTTTGTAATGCCAGTAGGGCAAAATTACTTATTAATTATTTGCAATTTATATGGTAAAACACTTATTTAGGATAAAGGAAGAATTTACGAGATAAATATATATTCATTCAATTTTGGTAAGGAAGAAATATTTGCATTGCAAAAGGAGCAAAACCACCTTTTGAAGTATTTGCAACTTTTAACTCAAAACACTTTATTCCCAATAAATGAAGAATCAGCAAGATAGATACAGTGTGTATTCATTAAATTGTGGTTAACAAGAAACATTTGCAATGCCAGCAGGTCAAAATTACTTATTAATTATTTGCAGTTTATAACGTAAAACACTTTAGTTACATTATTAATAATTTGTAATATATACAGTAAATCATTTTATTTACAAGTTTTGACGTAAAACACTTTATTTATGATGATAGAAAGGGGTGCAATGAAATTGGAATTCGTTAGGAGAGGGAAAAGGTTTTCACATGGTAATGTAAATTTTTCATTGGCACCCGCAGTGAAAGAAATTTCTCATCAGTGCATATCGGCGGTGATTTTCAGGTCAGAGGATTATATTTGTCAAATGAGATTCCAATTAGGTAATCTATAAAAGTTCGTTTTGTATGGGTATGGAACCGATACAAATTTCTTAGGATTTGACCAGTATAGGATTTGACCAGTGATGAATTTAACCTGTTTCTCAACTTCCGAATTTGCTTCACCAACGAGCTTTACCATACACTATCTCTCCTTGTTTGTGCCACATGAATTCCTGTGAAGACACCCTAAATCTTGCTCCCACAATAGAAGTTTGGAGTAAGCGTGACTGCTGAGGTAAGATCTTGCCCCAGGGATGTTGGGCCGCCAATTGAGAGCGTCCCTCTTGGTAACGTCATCATTCAACCCGCCTGTAGGATGTATATTCAGAGCAGTAATTCATTAATATAGAATTTGAGGGCCTACTGTAATGGTGGTCCCTGGTAGGCAATTACGGCAGAGATGCAAGGGAGAGACAGTATTTCAGGCGTAAAATGCGGGAGCAAACAAAAGAAACGAGAAATATTTATGGGCAAATTAAGTTACTGGCAAACAATCTCTAGAACGTTCTTTGCATTGCAGAAGACGGAATTTTAAATATTCAAATAATAAAGAAGCTATTGGAATGTATCTAGACAGGCTAAAGACATATAAGCAGGGCCAAATTTATAAAAGAAAAATGATCATCAAGAACAGTTTTTATAATTTAACAGCGAAACACTCTGTCACAACCTCATCATAAAATTCTAATAAGTTTGTTACTGTTGATTTACCTTCTCTGAAGCCATGTTGCCTCACTGACAAAAAGTTGAAGAAATCCAAGTGAAGAGAGATATGTTTCCTTAGTAGTTTCTCCATAACATTGCAAACTATGCTGGTTAAGCAAACAGGTCTATAGTTTAGACCCGCATCCCTCCTTCCCTTCTTGAAGATAGGTACCACGTTTGCTTGTTTTCAGGATCTTGGAATCTCTCCTGACTCCAGCGACTTTTCAGATATGATACATAGTGCCACTAATATTGACTTAGCGCATTTCTTAAGTACATAAGAAATGCGCTAATTCACTATCTGCAGCACTAAGTATCATATCTGAAAAGTCACTGGAGTCAGGGGAGTTTCCAAGATGCTAGAAACAACGACGTGGTACCTATGTATTTATATCTACAATTATGTTTGTAAGTGCATCTTTACAAAAAAATCTAGTGTCTATATTTAACCGAGATTTAGCTCTCTCTCTCTCTCTCTCTCTCTCTCTCTCTCTCTCTCTCTCTCTCTCTCTCTCTCTCTATCCTAATACCTGGATGGAGTTCCATAAACCTCATTTATGGGTCTCTTTTTTTTCCACACAGATCGCTTTTGCTTAGTACAAGATCTTGCTTACTACGTTTGCCGCATGAGGGAGAGAGGACACGTCATATAGTTAAGGCTGCCTTGACCACCATCTTTATATGTACTGACATCTTAAAGAGAATGTTAATTTTCAAGAATTATCACTCTGTGAATGGTAAATTGGCAAATTACACCAGAAGCAACAAGCAAGAAAACAAAACCTTTTTGCTTAAGTTTTCTAATTATGAAACAAAATACGTGGATGGCATTGACACAGTTATTCATTGTAATAAATCTTAAATAACTGAAGTGTTCTTCAGCGCATTTCATTCCCTTTCAAAAGATTTCATATTGTGAACACGGCAATAGCTTGAGTGCAGGTTTCTTTACACTATTAACATAAAGAACTCTCATGTAATAATATTATAGCTACAGTTATCGTAGATTTGATGGATCCCAAACAGGTTCACTTAAGTATCAATTGGAAAGAAAATATTTTCAACTATGCATACATACATACATACATATATATATATATATATATATATATATATATATATATATATATATATATATATATATATATATATATATATATATATATATATATATATATATATATATACGCACAATTAGGTAATCACATGGCCTCATTCCCCCTTGCAAGGAGGGTGGCCGAGCCAAGAAATGCGAATCACTACAATCCACCTCCCAACCACTCATCATATCAAATACGCTATCCTCCCCTTATAACTTTGCAGGATTGTTGTCGAGACTCATATTGTTTTATAGAAGGAATGAACAATTGAAAGTATTATATTTTCTGAATTTCTGTACAGGTTAGTATAGACTTACCTAGCAACGTTTACTGTAAGGTTGTAAATGATATACATGTACACAGTTTGAGGTCAACGGCTTTATCTTATAACAATATTGGTATCATTTAAGATGTCATGATAAACATTACAGTATCATATATACCAACACTTTTAAATGATAACAAATACATAATGACAAATAGTCATAAGAAATGGAGATCAGTTATTTATAAAATTATATCACAACCTGGCTGAATATATTTTCATGGAAGAGAAAATGTTAAGGTAATGATAATAACGGAGAAAACTGGAAACTTTTGCGACGCCATTAACTCACAGGGTTGTGAATCATGGAAGAACTGTAACTTTTAGTGTGACTGAAAAGGAAACATAATTGAACAAATTTAATTAATTAGTTGGCAATATAATCACTAATCAAATACATAATTATGTAACTAAACAGAATACTATATTGCTGACTGATAATCTTACATACTGATAGATAGGGTTTGGAAACTAATGAGGAGTGTTTTTGGAAAAATATGTCAAGATATATTATCTTATGAGGTATAGGTTTTCATAGCTACAAAGATATAATGGAAAAGAGGCATGAAGTCAACTGCACAGAGATGTAATAAAAACCAAAACAAAAATGTTTTCTTCATGGTTAAGATAATTTTAAAAACCAATAAGAATGTCATATTTATTGAATTATCCACATTCCTAGCCACGACAAAAGTAGCCATTCTTAAATGTCCATGTTTGAATAAGTGGCTTGAAAGTATGTTTGAAAACCTATCAGTAATTGCTCCCAACCTCACTTTTGCTGAATAATGAGGAGGAATATGTGTGCTCTAAGGTGTTCGCGCCCCGTCACGGTCTGAGGATAGCAAGGGCATGCACTCAGGGTAAGGATTACATCTGCCAAAACAAGTCCTTCGCAAGAAGGCAACCGTCCTAGCCCTGGTAGAAAAGGGAGTCCGTAACGTAAAACCGGAACAACAACATAAGGTGAATTGGAGCTAATTTACCACTTTGAAAGCTAGCAAAAGACATCTCTACCTCACTTTTGCTGTGAATATAAGCAACAATATGATATTTATGCATGTTCTGACATGACTAGGCACCATTTCTCCATGTTCAAAACTAAGAAATAGAAGTTTTACCATTACTTGCGCTGTGGAATAAGGAACAATATGGTACTTATGTGCATCCTAAGTTGCAATGGAGTCCATTCATTACTTAGAGATCAAGCAGTATAAATTTTAAGCTTCACTTTTGCTGTAAATATAAGCAACCGGGTGGAATTTATGTGTTCTAAAATTCGTTAAAGCACGTAGATTCTCCACTGTGAAAGCAAGTCAGAGAGCTTTCAGATATCTCTCTGGATGTGAAAGAAGCAGCTTATGATACTTGTGTGAGTTCCATACTGCACTAGAGGCAATTCTTCATTCTGAAAGTGAGCGATGGAAGTTTCAATAATTTCGAAGCTGCAGTCTCTCCCCCCCCCATAATGCTGTTTTGACAAGTGCAGCTATTGGAAAGTTGCCAAGGACCCATTGGGGTTCCAGGGTTTTCAGATTCTTTCATTTAAGATGAAAAATCACAAGTAGCATTTGTTGAGGTACTCGTATGTGCTGCCGAGGAAATTGAGCACGTTGGACAAGTACCAGCATATGCTATTGCTATCATTTTTAAACCCTTGGGAGCAAATGCAACTTATTTAATCCGTAGAACAAGAGACCTTCCTTTGGCATTAAATGATTCACCATTTGGGAAGGGTACTATTGTAGAAATATCGTCTGATGATAAAGAGGGCTTAGAGGTTATAAAAATGGAATCGGAAGTGAGAAGCAGAGATCAGGGCAGATTCAATATTTAGAGGAGATCAATCTCCATCAGAGAGTAGAGGATCTTATAAAATTAGCCTTACCTTTTGAGAGGGTTCTGCACCTCTGTAAATTCAAGTAGGGAGTGAGGGTACCCTCTTCTTGTGTCGGAATATATATTCTACCCTCATCGTGTTTCATTAATAATACGGTTTATCATTCCTTGCACCACTTTAGCATTCTACTTCTCCAGTACTTTAAATGCAACGGATGCATCCATCCAAGTCATGCTTGCCATAGTGGCCTGCTTTGCTCCAAGTAATGACCTAAATGTAATTACTTAATCATGCTTATGGGAAAGAGCTCCAAGCTCGTAACTCCCCATTACCTGGTCGGTTCTATCTTTGTCATACATGCCCATGAATGCTTCAGTGGCATTAGAATTTACTCAACTAATCAGCTATTTATATATGTATATACATGTAGATATCTATGTGTTGTGTGTGTATATTTAAAGACACGTACATGCATTTATATATAATGTATCTACTTATTACTCTAATCTGTACATTCTTATACCATTTCTGCTTCAGATTATCAGTGGTGTTCATGTGGTATCTTTTGAAAATCCTCCTTGTAAAATGGAGACTTGACTTAAATAATAGCCCTAAGCAAGGGCTAATAAAAAACTATTACTGCATGTACGCCAACCTAGAATTATGGCACCTATCAATAGGTGATGTAAACAGGATCAAATGCTAAAAGTAAAACTAAGCATTATATACTATATTTTACTCTTATTAATAATTGTAAAGTGTTCTTCTGTCATCAATCAATTGTTACCCTGTATTTTATTCTTAATTACTTGCTATGATTATTTAAAATTAATTGAAAATGTTACTAATATATGATTTATACATGGCCAAATGTAGACAGGTAATGATAACAACTACATTTCACTGAGTGTCCGTTTCCACATGTCCTCATGTTCAGTGTTCCCGTTTTACGTCATTCCGACTTACATCGTTCCGCCGTTATGTCGGAGGCCAAGAAATAAGTAATGAATTAACAATATCTCAAGTTTTTGACCTTCCTAGCTTGAGTGGTAGATTCAAACTGCGTGCACTGAACACCTTGTGAGCGTGGAGGATGAATACACAGCTAGCAGCACAGCTGTATTCGTATATATAAAGTTAATGGCCTTATCTATTTATTGGTGTGTATTTGGTTATACTGAATTTATTTACAAAATTACCAAACACATAGCCGTAAATACGATTTTATGTGAGATAGTTTGTTGAGATTCACGAAAGAATACGTTGTCACATGGCATTAGAAGAGGAAGTAGAACCACTACACAGTCTACTCTCACCTGCAGATTTGTTTCTTGTGTTCATCTGCTCTCATTGGTTTTGTTTGCGTTCGCTTGTTAATGACTAACTATATCTATCAAGCATAGTGGTGATAGTTCTGATGGCAGTGCTGCAGAGAAAAAACGGCCATCACCATGGAAGTGAAAGTCGCAATAGTAAAATGCTCGGGAAGGGAGAAAGTTCTATGGCCATGGCACCAGCCGCCCGTTGAAAGACTACGACTGAAGGTATTAGGATGCAACTAGGACTGGTCCAGACAGTTCCAGGTTGAGTCTTCCTTCAGGGCGGTTCTTTCCTCATGCCTACATCTACACTGAATATTCTGGCATATTCATTACACATCTCTTGCTATTCCATTACATTTGACAAGTCACAACATTCTGCAAATCGGTCTCTTTTACTTTTCCTTTTCCTCACATTGTCATTATTTAAGGAAGGTTCACAACTAATGGCCCCCAGTACCCGGCATAGTGGGGTGCGAAGAATCTCCGGGGATCGTATTGACTCCACCATTGGCTTGAGGGCAGACACGTCTGGTGGTAGTAATGGTTCTGCTCTTAACCTTGCACCTCCCAATAGATCTGCTTCTTTCACTCTTCACTATTCAAACATTCGTGGGCTGAACTCTAATCCTTCGTCTGTGGAACAGCACTTGGGCACTTTCCTCCCTAACCTCCTCCTCCTATCTGGAACCCAGTTGTCTATACATGCTTCCACTGACCCATTCCAAATCTCCCACTATAATCAGTATACTCGTTTTCGTTCCAAAGGTGGGGTATGAGCATACTGCAACATTAACACTCCTACTGTGAGGCTCATGGACCTTGAATCTCCTGACTTTGATGTTCTCTGGCTAAAAGTCTATCTCTCCCCTACCACTATCATCCTTTGCTTCTGTTGCTGTTCTCCAAACTCCACCGAGTTTGTGTCTTTCTTTGAATATCTCTCCTCGTGCCATGAGTCCTTGCTATCTTCTCACCCACATGCTGAAGTTCTCTACATTGGAGACTTCAATGTATACCACATTGAGTGGCTTCATTCTTCTCACACTGATGTGGGAGGAAGCGAGGCCCTTGCTTTCTCTATTACTCATGATCTGGAGCATATTATCAAACATCCTACTCGCGTTCCTGATCGTCACAAACATGCTGCAAACACTCTTGACCTAGTTTTTACTTCTAACCCTTCAAACTACCCTTATTCTGTGCTTTCCCCTCTTGGTAAATCTGACCACTCTATGATCTCTGTCTCTTCCATTTTCGCTCCCCCACCACCAATCCCTCCTACTCAACGCCGCCTTTGGCACTTTGAGCGAACCCAATATGAACATTTGCGTAACTTTCTCTTTGACTTCCCATGGGATGACTACTGCTTTTGGTCCCGCAACCCTGATCAGGTAGCTGTAAAAGTTGCCGAGATCATGACCGCGGGAATGGAGGCGTACATCCCCTCTTCTACAAAAACTTTCTCTCCCCATAAACCTTGGTTTGACCGTGCCTGCTCCAATGGCTATCCAGGCTAGGAATCAGTCTCACCGATCTTACCAAGCCTCTCCTTCCGATTTAACTCGCTCTGCTTTTATTATAGCTAGGAATCGCTGTACAGCTCAGATTCGAAGGTCTAAGGCTTCCTTTATAAGAAGGAAAGTTGATGACCTTAACTCCTCTCCCACCGACAAATGCTTCTGGTCCTTAGCCAAAAACCTCTCCAAAAACTTCTGTAACTCAAGCTTTCCCCCTCTCATTTGTTCTGATGGTACTATAGCTTGCTCTCCCACTGACAAAGCCACTCTCTTTGGCTCTCATTTTTCTGCCAACTCTTCTATCAACGATTCCAGCGCACCTGTTTTCAGTCTTTTCCCCTCTCTAACCCTATGCCCTCCCTTATCCTTTCTTCATGCAAAGTTCATAAGGTTCTTCGCTCGCTAAAGACAAACAAGGCATCTGGTCCCGATGGTATCCCTGCAAGGTTCCTTAAGGAGTTTGCAGATGAACTGGCTCCCGTGCTTTGCCGTCTTTTTTGCCTCATTCTGTCAACCAGTATCTATCCTTCATCTTGGAAGCATGCTCTAGTTCAACCTGTTCCTAAGAAGGGTGACCGCTCTATTCTTTCTAACTACCTACATATTGCTCTAACCTCCTCTATTGCTAAAGTTTTTGAAACTTTGCTAAATGCTCACTTCTTGAAACGTCTTGAATCTAACTCACTTATCTCCGATCACCAGTACGGCTTCCGCAAGGCAAGATCCACTGGTGATCTCCTGTCCTATCTTACTCATGTATGGTCATCTTCTCTGAGGAACTATGGGGAATCTTTTGTCGTCGCCCTTGATATCTCTAAGGCTTTTAACAGAGTCTGGCACAAGGCTCTGTTAGCCAAACTCCCTACCTATGGCTTTACCCCTTCTTTCTGTTCTCTGATTTCCAGTTTTCTCACTGACCGTTCTATATCTGTAGTTGTTGATGGCGCGACATCTAACCCTTTTTCTGTGTCCAGTTGTGTTCCACAGGGCTCTGTTCTTTCACCTACTGTCTTCCTTCTCTTCATCAATGATCTTCTACAATCCCCATCTTCCTCTCTTCTTCATGCTTTTGCCGATGATTTTACCCTTCACTTTTCCTCTGCCTTTTCTTCACAACCTTCATCTGTTACTCGTAATCAATCTCGTATCACTCTTTCTTCTACTCTTAACTCCGATTTGCAGAGAGTATCTGAATGGGGCACTCAAAATTTACTTAAATTTAATGCCTCCAAGAGACAGTTTCTGGCTATCTCTTTATCTTCTTCTCCTCCTGATAACCCTATTGTCTTCGAAACTAATGAAATTTACCCTCTTAACTCTATCAATATATTAGGAATCCATATAGCCTCTAACTTGTCTTGGAGGAATCACATAATCCAAATTTCTAAATCTTCATGCAAAAATTGGGGGTTTTGTTTCGTTTTCGTCATTACTTTTTCTCATTGCAGTTACTTAAAATTTACAAAGGTCTTATCTGCCCCTACTTAGAATACTGCTCACACATCTGGGGTGCTTCTTCCTATACTTATCTTCTTGATAGGGTTGAATCTAAGGCAGTCAGACTCATTAATAATCCATCTCTTACTTCTAACCTGGATTCTCTCTCTCTTCGCCTTAAGGTATCTTCCCTTTCGCTTTTCGATCGCTACTACTTCCATCGCTGCTCTGATGAGTTGGCGAGTTGCATCCCTCCTCCACTGCCGAGGCCGCGTAACACTCGCCAAGTGGCCTCATCTCACAGGTAGTGTGTGGAGATTTGTAGCTCACGGATTGGTCGGTGCAGCGACTGCTTCTTCCCATCTACCTCCAGACTCTGGAACTCTCTTCCTCCTTCTGTCTTTCCTAATTCTTATGACCTTTCATCCTTCAAAAAGCAGATCTATCATCATCTCAGAGCCTAGTCCTCCATATCTCTGGGTCCTCTTTACTTTGACTGTTTTTTTTCTGTCTGTCATTTTCCTTTGTGAGACATTACCTCATCTCTGCCTTGCCCTTAACCTTTTTATTTTCCTTCGTCTTGGTATTTTCTCGTGCCCTGGCCTTTATTGATGAGGGCAGTTTCTGCCTGTCCCGGTGTCACACTTAAAAAAAAAAATGAAGATTGGCCATGCATTGGGATTAGCACGTACGACTGTGGTGATGATTATTAAGGCTACAGATCGCATCCTTGAACATGTGGAAGGTTCTTCTCCTATGACATGCACTGTGATT
>JAXCGZ010018968.1:0-65000 GCA_037179515.1 Halocaridina rubra | reverse complement strand
AATAAGTGAATATACCTGACCCAGGCAACCTTTTATACAAATGCAAAATGATGGCTACACGCCGCCTGCCTTTCATACAACTCCAACAAAGAACGTTATTTAATGTGTTCTAAAGTTTGACAAAGAAACGCATGTGCGAAAAAAGGACTATAATTACCTTTCTTCAAGGAAATTCAGGAACGGGAACGCTAATCTCCCCCCCTTTTACTTTACTTCTGAATAAATACAAAAATATACAACTATAATTGAATAGAGAAAAATAAAAAGAGACCAACTTGGATGCGGGGAGTTATAAACCTAGGGCTCTTTCACGTAAGAACAATTAGGTAAACACCACCTGAATGCAAGAATCTAATAATTAAATAGCACGCATTCACTTCCACCGAAGTCGTGGAAGGGAGATGAGACGCGGGAGGGAGGCTGGGGATTGCTGTTGCAAGTCATGCAACCCCCCCACCCCCACTGTAGGAAGAAACTGGACACAGTTGCCAGTGTACCGAAATATATTCTTTTTGCATTTTACGTGTCTTACGGTTACAGACCTAATACACACATGTTGTTTTAATGCACCGGAGCGTGCTTGCAATCCATCTATTCATTCATCAATTCAGCCTTCTATACATGCATACATGCATGCATGGGCACATACATACATACATACATACATACATACATACATACATACGTACATACATACATGCATACATACATACATACGTACATAAATACCTACCTACCTACCTACTTGCACGCATACATACATACATACATACATACATACATACATACATACATACATACATACATACATACATACATATATACATGCATACATACATACATACATATATACATACATACATACATACGTACGTACGTCTGTACGTACATAAGTACCTACCTACATACATACATACATACATACATACATACATACATACATACATACATACATACATACATACATACTTGGGGAAAGAGTGATCTAGAAGCAAAAATTCCTAAACAAGAAGATAACAACAAACAGTTGAATGTTGGTTCATTGCTCTCTTCTGAGAGAGACGAGATTGGAGCGTGAAATATCCAGATAAAGAAAAACATCGAACAGCTTAGAAAAGCTTCAGGAGCTGAACACGGGACATGATGCCATGCAAATTTCCTTTGCAGATGCAGTAAAGGGGAATGTGGCAGTAAAAGAGGCTGTTAGAGTGGTGGCACTGGAAAATGTACAAACGGATGACCATAAAGAAACAGTAATAGAAAAACTGAAAGATGTTATGGAAAAGGATAATCCACTGATTAAACAGGTACTTGATAAAGAGAAGGCAGTGGTAAGATCAGGCATAAGTGAATCCCAGGAATCAACATGGCAGGAGAGTCTTGAACAAAATAAAGCTAGGGGTTTAGACCTGATAAGGAATCTAGGAGTAATTCACCAACTTGGTAAATATTCTAGAGAGGGATTGAAAAGACCAACGAAAGTAACCTTTGCGAGAGGGGACACAAGTAGAAAAATACTGATGAGAAAAAACTAGAAGACCCTCAAGATTTCAAAACAGTGTTCACAGGAAGAGATGGAAAGGATCAAAAACTTGTTGCAAGAGACTAGAAGGTTAAAAGATGGAAAAAATGAAGAAGAGGAGAAAATATTTTATTTCAGAGTTGTAGACAAAGAGGGGAATAAAAAGATAATAATGGAAGATCAGGGGATGTGGCCTCATTAAGATTGTCGTACACAAATGCTGATGGGGTAGCTGGTAAGGCATTAGAATTGAAGGATAGGATTTGCAATAGTATGGCAGATATAGTTGAGGTTACAGAGATTAAGTGAAGTGAGAACATAAACTGTCACAGTTTTTCCTAAGGACTTCAGAATATTAAGGGTTGAAAGATCTAAGATGACTGGTTGAGGGATAACACTGCTCATAAGTGAAAGATTTCAGGTTGAAGATATATACTTTGCTATAGAAAGTGAGTTCAAGGAATTTCTTGTTGTTCATATAATTACTGGGTCAGAGAGCATTATAATAACTGTTGTATATAACCAACAAGGGAACCAAAATAGGCTAGAAGTTTATGAGGAAAGTCATATAGGTACTATTGAAGTCATAAACTCAGTTGTTAACATTGCACAGGAGATAAAATACAGAATTTTGATTATTGGAGATTTTAACCATAGTCAGATAGATTGGATAAATCTTGACTCACACAGTAGGGAGGACTCATTCGGTGCAAGATTTATAGGTTGCGTACAAGGGAATTTCCTACATCAACATGTACTGGAACCAACGCGGGCCAGGGGTGGGGATGAGCCATCGCTGCTTGATCTAGCATTCATAGATAATGTGTTGGATATTGAAAAAATTGAGTATGAACTACTTATTGGAAAGAGTGACCACTGTATGTTGTTGGAGTATATCATCAAAGATGTTCTGCCTGAAAGTAAACAGGTACTGAGGACATGAGGAGAAACTATCCGAAAGGAGATTACATAAAAATGAATGAGCTTTTTGCAGCTATTGACTGGAGGACTGTGGCGACACCAGGGAGGGGGGGCTATGGGGGCTTAGCCCCCCAAATCAAGGACTCAAACCCCCCAAAATTACAGCCCTCAATAATGATAAAACATCACTATCTTACATAGTATGCCTGCAGTTCGGCATTGGCTCACTTGACTTTCCCCCAATCCCTTTCCACCATTTGTATTTTATTTGTGCATCCATATTAGTTTAATACAATTTTATTTATAGCTAAAAAATGTGATTAATCATTTACAATTTACACAAACCTATGACTCAAATCATAATAGGTATAAAATATTTTAGTTTCTCATATGCGTTTTCCATTCTTGCACAAAGAATGCAAGAGTGTATTACATTTATCAGACTTATGATATATCTACAATATATTGTACGATATGTATTAGTCATGGAACATTAAAACTGGATTATTCAGTGTAAAATATCCGATCTATAATTATTATCAAGTAATTTTTGGCAAATTTGAATGTTCAGAGTATCGGAACTCAGAATGTTTGCTTTCACTGAGAAGCGTCTGTGAATTGTGGCTAATTCCCCTGTTGTTTTCAGTTTTATTTGAATTTATTGGCTTCAGTGGCTGCATAGGCATTACTATGTTCCACTGTACTGCTAGCTACCTCACTTTACCTATTAATTTTTGTTTTTACAGATATGAGATGAAGCTTATACTCTACATAAAGAGTCACCAGTATATACTTTAGTGGACACCCGACTGTCAGAACTGAATGTCATTTCCCTATTATATGCTATTCTTTAATATACATTTGCGGATATCAGTAGCAGCCACACAAGTGATGAAAAGGTCATTAAGAAATTCTCAGGGACAGGGTGGCATAAGGAAATTCTTTCGCACCCGCATCCCAGATGAGTACCAAGAAAATGTTATTGGAAATGAGGTGCAAGAGGCAACCCCAGATAACCCCAAACGTGAGGCCATTCAGGCATGTGTAAGAAGCCCTAAATCAAACTGTTCCAGTAGTCCTTTAATGACGCTTAGGTCAGGTTTTTTAAGTGATTATTTCTATATTGGTTGAGGATTGGGCTATTTCTTATTGTTGCAAATATATTGTCCTAAATGCGCAGTGTGGGAAGTAGACTAAAACTCTCTCTCTCTCTCTCTCTCTCTCTCTCTCTCTCTCTCTCCTCTCTCTCTCTCTCTCTCTCTCTCTCTCTCTCTCTCTCTCCTCTCTCTCTCCTCTCTCTCTCTCTCTCTCTCTCTCTCTCTCTCTCTCTCTCTCTCTCTCTCTCTCTCTCTCTCTCTCTCTCTATATATATATATATATATATATATATATATATATATATATATATATATATATATATATATATATATATATATATATTAATTATTTTTCAGCCACTGCCAAACACAAGTGATAACCTTGATATACCTGCTGAAGAACTGGTACAAGATCTAGCCACGAAGCCTGAAAAGGGAGCAAGGGAACTAGCTTTCACTAAGGAAGGTTTTATTAACTGGAAAAAGGTGCATGCAAAAACAGTAAAACACGAAAAATCCACCTATCATGTACATGCAATGAAAAATAGCTCCACTTCAAAATTTCACAATTGCATGGTAATATTCATAAAAAAACTGGATAACCAACATAAACAACTGGTTCTGGACAACAGAAACTATGTTAAGACACTATTGAACATTATTATAACTGTTGTTAAAATAATCATGTAATTCAGGGGGCATGATGAAACCAAAAGTACCTTGAACAAGGGTGCCTTTCTAGAGATCTGTTACTTGGTAAGCAAAGAATCTGAAAATTTTTGTAGCTTGCCAAAAAAAAAAAAAAATCTAATAAATGCCACGTAAACATCTGGGTTGAGTCAGAATTCCACTCTGAAAGCTGTAACAAATTGTGTGCTTGATATCATAAGCAAAGAAGAAAGGTCGACGCCATTCTTTGCAATAATAGCAGATGAGACTAGAGATATTAGTGTTACTGAGCAGCTCAGCATATGCATCAGGTATGTGTTAGATGAGACGGTGAATGAGAGGTTCTTAGGATTCATTGCTCTAAAGGATCTTGATGCTGCTTCTGTGCCTAATGCTTTGTTGGAGTAACTCTATAAACTAGGACTAAATATCAATAAACTAACAACACATTGCTATGATACAGCATCAGTAATGAGAGGCAGGGTCAATGGTGTCCAGGCAAAAATGAGAGAATCAGCTAAGAATCCTTGCTATTATGTTCCCTACTCTGCAAGCAGATTACAACTGGTCATAACTCACACTGCTGGTTGCATACCAATGGTGGCAGAGTTTTTTGACTTGATTCGACCCTGATTAATTTCATACATGGTTCAACCTTACTCCATGATATCTTTATAGATTTCCAAAGAGACAGGAAATTGCCAGTTTTAGAACTTCCCAAGGTATGCCAACACAAATGGGAATACTACCACAAGGCCCTTAATTAAAGTCAATATCTCAACGTCATGAGATCCTATAGGAAACTCTGGAAGATTTGTCTATCCATGGGCGATCTGGTGAAGAAAAGGCCTTTGCTAATGGATTCCTACACTCTCTGAACAAATTTGGGACTGTGTTTTTATTAACCGTATTCATAGAAGTTCTTGGCATTACAACCCTACTGCGAAAGGTTTGGCTGAGTGAGGATATGGATCTTGACGCAACAATTAACATGGCTCAAGAAACAACCACAATTCTCGAGAACAAATGAACTACAGATAATCATTTCAAGATCATCTGAAATAAAAAAAAACAGTTTAATTTGCTGCAGCCAGAAACATATCTTCAGCTCCCCAACAACCTTCGAGATTGAGAAGGCAAAGGAAGCCATCTTCACGGCTGTCAGAATCAATTGTTACTCAAACTATAGGCCAACAAGACACTTCTGAAAGGGTTGAGGACCCAAAATCCCACAGTAAAAGATAGCTGTATTATCCCATTCTAGACAAGGTCCTCGGTGAGTTTAGACTCAGATTTGATGACCCAAAGAGTATTTTACTTGGTGTGTCTGCTTGCCATCCATCATGTTCAAATTTCCTAAATGAACATTATCTAAATTACCTTGCTGATCAGTGTTCAGTTGACCGGGAGAGCCTTCATGCAGGACTCCTTATTGCTCAGAGAACATTACAGGATGTGAAGTCTACTTCCAGTGTTTTAGATAGACCGAAGCCACTGAAACATGGATTCACCATACTCTGGACTTTGATGCATTTGGCCCTCACTTTCCCTGTCAGTAATGGGAAATGTGAGCAATCAGTTTCTGTCTTAAAACAGATCAAAACATACCTCAGGGCAACAATGGGACAAGAACAGCTGACCAGTCTAGGTATAATTTCTGCTGAAAAAGCTGTGGTGGATTCACTTGATCTTGATGTGGCTGTTGAAAAATTTGCATCTTTCCCAATACCATCACAGTCAAAGTCAGGTGAATCCACCAAAAGTCGTTTGCCTCTTACATAACATGGGGGCTGGTGATACTTATATAACGAACTGCAGTTTTAGTTTAATTCATTGCAAAAATACTGTGAAATGAATGAAAAGAAATTGGATTGTGTTATTGCATTGGAGGATATAAATTCTTATATAATGCATATCTATTTTATTTATCAAATATTTTATAATGTAATTGCTTTATTAATTGGAGTTGCTTACTTTGAAATACTAGATAATTTTTTTTGTGTGAATGTCTGTGTTTTCCTATATAAAAATTGGCAATTATATCTATGTACCTAGAATAAAGAGCTACTTTGAATAAGAAAAATTTAATATGGTGAATAAGAAACCATTATGATGCCATATAATATTAGCATTTGAAGAAAACTATTAACTGGAAAAAGCTTTATACAATTGCCTTTCACACCTTATGTCATAAGGCTAACTGATACCTGGAATTAGGCCCATCAATATTCATTTGCCTTTTAAATTTCTTATTAAGCCTTCCACCTTCTTCTACCTAGTCCAGGGCTATAGCCCCCAAAAATATGACCCCTGGTGACGCCACTGCTGGAGGACCTTATTTAACAACAAATCTGTACAAGAAATGTACGACATCTTTTGTGAAAGAGTTATTCATGCCTGAGAGAAATGGTTCAACAATGAGTGAAAGAGAGCTAAGGAGTAGAGAGAAAAATGCTGGAAAAGGTATAGGGGGAGGAAAAGTATAAATACTTGGCAGACTTATAAAAGACCAAGAAATGATTACCTAAGTAAAAGAAGAGAGACAGAGAGAGACTATGAAAGGGATATCACCAGGAAGGCTAAAGAAAATCCCAATCTTTTCCACAGCTTTATTTGTTATTTAGTTTTATTTAGTTTTATTTGGTGCAACATGTAGCCCATTCCTGTTGCAACATACTCTTATTCATCGCTTACAGACTCACACCAATCCTTTGGCTGAACATCTTATACCTAATTTTTATTTGGATAACTTTTCCAGCACCTACAATTCTGTAGAACAAATGTTTAATGAATACCCCATTATTAATGAAATTCTTTTAGATGCAAATATGCCACTTCAGACATGGATTAGCAATGTTTCTCGTTTCAACTCGTCAATAGATGCAGATGTCTCAGAGCAAAGTGTTAATGTTCTTGGCTTAAAATGGAATATTGTAAATGATGTCCTCTCTGTTAAATCTAGTAGTCAGATTGAACAGTATCTTGAACATGGTAATGATTTTTCCAATGAACCAAAGAGCTCACAAAGGCATGAATGTCTTAGTAATAGAAAGGTGGTATCATTGGTTTCTTTCTTGTTTGATCATTTAGGATTTACTAATCCATTAATCATTAGAGCTAAGATTTTTATCCAAAAGCTATGGAGTTTGAAACTTTCTTAGAACACTCCTCTTGAAAGGGAGTTGTGTGTTGAGTTTTATGAAATATGCAAAAATATTTCTAAGGCTCCTAGTTTGAATTTTCCACGCTTTGCAATTATACCAGGTAAATGTGAATTACATGTATTTTCAGATGCTTCCAAGAGAGTGTATGGTTTTACTGCCTATTCAGTTTGTTTGGAATCTCAGACATCATGTTTGATATTATCAAAATCTAGAGTAGCTCCTGTCAAGGAACTTACTATCCCTAAGCTGGAGCTCACAGCCTTGAATTTTTCTAGTAAATCCTCTTTAATACAAGTTAGTAGTCTCGGGTTTGTTTCTTGCACCTTATGGTCAGACAGTCTAGTGTCCATATCATGGGTTAATAATAACAAAAGTACTGATGTGTATGTGCGCAATCGCGTTAGCGAGATCAGAGAGAGAAATTGGAAAGTTAGTTATGTTCCCACCAAAGACAACCCTGCAGATATACTTACACTGGGAATCACTTTCAGTCAATTATGTAACTCTAGCTTATGGATGTTTGGTCCTGATTGGATTACTAATCTCTCAGAATATCCTCATCAACCTGAACTTGAGAGAGAAAATGTTGCTGTTAGTGAACTTTTAGTTGAGCCAATAGCAGTAGAACCAGTCATTACCTGTTTGGACATATCTCAATATTTATCTCTACCTAAGATTGTAAGAATTATTCAGATTGTGATAAATTTTGTTCAGAGTTTTAAGAGAAAAGTTACTGCATCATTGTCACCATTACATTTATTAGTTAAGTTTGCTCAGCAAGAGCATTATCCTACACTGTTACAGCATTTAAGTGATGGTAATTCGTACCATGTGTCAAGTGACATAGTCAATTTTGTAAATCAACTGGGTTTATATCTAGATTCTAATAACTTGATAAGGACATGTGGACGTTTGAAAAATGAATCAATGTCAGATAGCATGAAAAGACCTATCCTCCTACCCCCAAAGAGTGCCTTAACTAAATTGTTGATTCAACAGTGTCATGAAAAAAATCACCACGCTGGTGTTAACACTGTCATTATGCAATTGAGAGAAAATTTTTGGTTACCCCAAGCAAGACGACACATCAAAACTGTTGTTCATTCTTGCATGCATTGTAGGAAATTGCTTCGTGTTCCTCTTACACTACCCTCAGCACCTCCCTTACCTGCTGAAAGGGCGACATTTAGTAGGCCATTCCAGTGTGTTGGTGTCGACATGACCGGCGCTTATGAAAATTATGAACAAGATCCTGATGAGGAAGTACCTATACGTAGTAAGGCCTATGTATGCTTATTTACTTGCACTGCCACTCGAGCCGTGCATTTAGAACTTCTCCATACTTTGACCACCTCTGAATTCCTTCTTGCTTTTAGACGTTTTTGTGCATTCCATTCTGTTCCAGAGATGATCATTAGTGATCATGGTACAAATTTTCAAGGGTGTGAAAATTTTCTTAGACGAACTAGTGATGAACCAGAGGTTTTAGATCATTTGAAAGGTTTGTATCTTAAATGGAAATTCATAACCCAGCGTTCGCCATGGGAGGGCGGATTTTATGAACGGTTGATAGGGGTAGTAAAAACCTCCTTGAACAAGTCTATCTGTCATAAAAAACTTAGTTTTATAGAGTTACAAACAGTCTTGTGTGAGATGTGTACTATTGTAAATTCCAGACCTTTAACTTACATTTCAGATTCTCCTGATAGTGAATACTTAACTCCCAATCATCTGGTTTATGGGAGAATCATTGTAGTAGCACCCCCTCTGAATGATTTTGTGGATGGGGACATTCCTTATTTAAAAAATGACCAATTTAGAGTTCAGTACTCCGTTCTTTCAGCAGTATTGAAAAAGTTTACTAAAGTATGGGTCAATTTGTATTTAACTTCATAAAGAGAAAGACATTATGGTAATAAAGAAAATTTTATTGAATGTCCTCTCAAAACTGGGGATATAGTTCTGATAGATCTAGACAATGCTCACCGTAATTTGTGTCCCATGGGACGAGTAGTTAAATTATTTTATGGGCATAATGGGCAAGTGAGAAGTTGTCAAGTAATGCTTAAAAATGTACTGTATGAGCGTTCACTCACTAAGATTGTTCCTTTGGAAATTACTGCTGAGGAGAAAATCCCTGTTACAGATTCAGAAACAGAAAGTGAACTGCTTCTCAGGCAGAGGCCACTTAGAAAGGCTGCAATCAGTGCTAATGAAAAACGGAAAGTATTAATAGAAAAAGATTTTTTATAGTTTATTTTCAGTTGAAATACTACTAGTAGTTGTTTGATAACTGCAAATTTGGAAAATTTATTTATGCTGTTTTCAATGTTTTGTACTTATGATTTTTAGATGAATTAGCAGTGCATCACTGTATTCCATATATGACCTAACCTTGGTTGGGGGAGAGTGTCCTGAAAAGTTCAGGCCAACAGGTATGCCGTCACAGAGAACCCTTAGTTTTGGTTGTGCTTTCTCCATCCCAATGAAAATAAATAAAATGGTTTCAGAGATGTACATTTGCTTGTTTATATTTATTAAATTTTCTATTTTTGTAATCTGACTACCTTGCTCTTATTATCTATTTTTTTTTTATAAAAAAAAGGGGGGATACTACTTATTTTGTATGCAGACGCTGGTTTTGTTTGTTTGTTTTGTTCGTATTTTGATCATGACTTCGTCGCTGAATATTATATGTATCTATATTTTGTATTTATAAACTGTTTAGATTTCAGTAGTGTATTGTAAGGGAGGCACGCAGATTTAACAGTTTCTAGCTTGGTAAGGTAATGATAAATAAGTTATCTAGGAATATTTCTCAAGTAATTTGTAACCCTTTTGAACACTGATACACTCTTGTTTACAGATGGAGAATTTGCCACACTTTTTTCCCGGCTCTGAGAAAGAGAGTCATGGCCAAAAAAATCACTAAAACTGTGAAATAATATGTTAGAGTGTTGATGTATTCCGTCTGATATATGTATATATGGTAAAGTTACCGTCTGAAATATGTATATATGATAAAGTTACCGTCTGAAATATGTATATATGGTAAAGTTACCGTCTGATATATGTATGTGTATGTGGTAAAGAAACAATACCCTAGGCTGTCATATGAACAATAGATTTTCCTGGCCTATCTTCTCCAGACTAGGCCTCAATGCTATCCTATCCTGCTTGAGCTGGGATGCTTCTGTTGCATTGTGTTTTGGGTGTCACTAATATTTTCAGTAATCTGTGACATTTTATCTTGTTGATTTCGTGGACTACATAAGTGTGTCAAATATTGGGATTTTGGCTCAGTAGATGATTCGATGTTTTGTAGCCTAGAAAGGAACACTAAGCCTAGGCTACAGAGGTTTATTGTGAAAATATATAATTTCAAGTTTTCCTTAGCCTCGCTGCATTTATGTTGTTAAATACCACTTTATATATTTGCAACAAATATTTTTTGAAGGACAAAGTGTCATTTGATATAATCCAAGTTATTATTTATTTATAATTTTTGTATGCCAATTATAAATTGTTTTCTATTACATAATATGATATTTTATATATAATGTGTAATTTTTATCCCAGTAGCCTAGTGTAAGTAGCATAGACCATTCATTTATTATATGCTCACCAGACCCTTAAAATTTAAATACAGTCCATTACATACTAAAGATTCCTGGGCTATTCCTAGAAGATATAAAACCTGATGCCCTCAAAATATTTTTGAGATGTTTGACTCCCTAAAAAATAGTATGCAAAGTGTATTGATTCTGAGAGAGGGAGCGGAGTCTCGGATACATGCTGCCTAGTTCTTTAGTTTGAGCCAGTAAAGGACTAGTGTTCACCACATTAACATTAATAGTACATAACTCAGTTCTAACTAAAATACAAAATGTATTAAATTTTTTGTTTTGATAGCAACTTAAAATAACCTGACCAGAACAAGCAATGTTTAGGGAAAGTCGATATTATTTTAGTTATGGGTATTAAGGGAATATGACTCTGTTATCTAAATAGAACCCCCGGCTAGGGAGGGTGCTTTCCCATAGGTTAGGTTAGGTTAGACTAGGTTAGGCTAGGCTAGGATGCACCAAAAATGTGTCTTTTCGACATTTATAATCTCCTCCTCTAAATATTTACCTGAAAGTCAAATTGATTACTTTATTTCTGTCTTTCATTTCTCATTTTTGCTTGTTATGTCATTACTTATTTATTCATTCATCATTCCTTCATTGGCACTTCAATATAACTTCTAAAAAAGTTGTTTTTAATCAGTTCTACAGCTTTTTGCATATCGATTCCTGTGAAGCGTTTTATCAACTCGTGATATTTGTGTCAAAATAATGCTGTTTACCATCTCTTAAATAGCATCCGTTTTCTTTGATAACCTTCAGTGTTCGTTTTCTTTGATGTTTTCTCCCCAACTAATACTGATAACACATGATTGTAGCACGAGGGTCTGCCCCTCTCTTTTTTCCTCTTGCTTTAGTTCATTTTCGTGCTTTTCCCTCCAATTCCTTTATATCTTTAATCCCCTCCCCTTTTTCCCCTCCTATCCTATCCCATCCCATCCTCCTCTTCCCAGTAGGGGGAGGGGGGAACAGTGACGGAATTGGGAGCACTCTCTTAGCCCAATTCAGGGTTCTATCTCCGTAGAGTGGTGGTGGGGGGTAGGATGGGATGGATGATGTGGAAAAACATGAAATACTGAAATAAAGAGAGGGACAGACCCTCATGCTAAGTTTTCTCCCCATCTAAATCCATCCCAACCCCAGTGACGTACTGGTTGTGGACATACTGCGTATTACTATTGCGCTGTGATTTTGTATTGTTCAATAAGAAGCATTGCAACTGGGGAGACGATGAATTAACCTTTTTATTAGAATATTCTGAGTAAATCACGCATTAGGTTGAATAAGATAATATTTTCATGCCAAGAGACAAAGTCCCTCTCTCGGAATTGCTTACGTTGTTCTAATTTCTCTTTGATTTGATATTTAGGTCATCATTATGCAATCGAAAAGGCTTAAAGTCATCGAAATAATACATGTATTGTACTTCGACAGGCATAATATTTTGATCCCACACATATATTGAAATCCCCAAGTACTGTCTCGCAGATCATCTTTTCGCCAGACACACTTGAAAATAATTTTCCATGCCTTCTTATGCGTAACAATTATTTCCACTTTGAAAGGGGGCACAGACGTGTTGGCGCTGGTGGAAGATTACAGCTGGATGCTCTTCCTAGCGCCCCGCGGTGGGATCGATGAACTGCATAATTTATTTCGTTTTAGGATATCATAGAACTAACGAATATTAAAATATGAGTACATGAAGAGCCAAGAAACCAAGTCACTCAAATCACTCGTTTTAATTCAAAAGTAAAAATGTCATTATTTACGCGAATTCAGGGAATGTATCTTAAGACAGTCTCTTTTTATTCTGCAATTTATCCATTTTTGTGTGTTTGTTGACATAAATATGGTATTTAAGAATATCTTTGTCTACTAAGTATTTATGATTATCTAACAATGCATGTACAAGAGCCAATATTCCCTCTTCTAATTGGGAGAAGATAAAGTCAAAGCAAAATATCTTGACTCTAAACGGGAAGAAAATACAGATTAGGGAATTACCAGTCCCCTAGCTCCATCCTAATTAGTCGACTTTTAAGACACGCAGGGGAACACGGAGGAAGTATTCTTACCACCCCTCCTCAGGGCGTATGCATGATTCTATATGTATTCATATGGAAAATATTGTATATTTTGGGATGGTTGTGTGTGACGTAGAGTGGTGGTCCTGAGTTAGTACATGGTAAGTAACTTGTCCGCTGGAGCGGGGCCGCAAACGAGAGGGGAAGTTTCTTGAAATATTAATTGGTATCATTGTTATAATTCATGCTTTCCATTATGAAAACTGTAAATGATGGAGTTTTGTAAGAATATCTTATGCAGGAGAATTCTGAAGGATATTTCAGCTGTTCCTGAGATCTTGAAATGCCAACACTGTGTGATAAAGGGAAAACAGGTCAACAGGTCTCATCCCTTGAAGTTGGACATCATAGTAGCGTTACACGTAATTTATATATTTTCCAGTGAAATTATCCTCTACGTATGACAGATATATATATATATATATATATATATATATATATATATATATATATATATATATATATATATATATATATATATATATATATATATATATATATATATATATATATATATATATATATATATATATATATATATATAAACCCATAATACGTAAAACACCCGTAGGTAGATTATATGTTGAGCATAATTGGCTTAGAATTAAATATTCATCGTTACTGTGGAAAAAAAATAAATCTGCTTTCATCCTATATAAAGAAAATAACTGAGGATTTCATTAGATTATTAATCACAATTGTCGTGATTACATCTATATCCCATAGATGGCGTTTTGGTTTATTTCTAATTCACTCTAATTAAGCTCAGTTTATGTTGGAATGTGGTTGAGTGAGCTTGTGGCAAAGTGAACTCTGTTAACAGGATTTGTACGTGTTCTGTCTAAACAAATATAGTTGATCATTTAAATTATCCTATTATAGAGTTTGATATAGTTCGGTCAATTTGTTTAGGTTTAACAGCAAAACAATTTACTAGGGTTGTAACTAACCCGTGTTCAAGCCAACTGTGGGGCGAGAGGAGGGGCATCCAGCCTCAATTCCACAGCTTCAATGCGTCTGTGTCCACCCTCAAATGGGGACTTATAGTGACATATAGAAAGTAAAAAGATACTTGTATTTACTAATTTTGCTATATATACGAGTCATGCAGCAATGCATCTCATGCCAGACTCGCCCTTTTATGAAACTTTCTTTGAAAAGTTGCTGGAGAAGGAAATTTTTCCTTGTTTAGGTTCAAGCACATGGATATATTGTTCCAACATACACTTAAATCCTATAAAAGGAATGCTCACAAAACATGCAGTGATGACAGTGGCTGTGGCAGAAGTCAGGCCAATAGGTCCTCCTATTTTCATAAGGTGGATCTGGCGCAGGAATGCATCCTCTCTCTCTCTCTCTCTCTCTCTCTCTCTCTCTCTCTCTCTCTCTCTCTCTCTCTCTCTCTCTCTCTCTCTCTCTCTCTCTCTCTCTCTCTCTCTCTCTCTCTCTCTCTCTCTGTCGTAGTGTTTCTGGTCACTACGTTACTTTTAGTACCAGAAGGGTGCAAGGTAAGAATGGACAAGTGGTGGCTCCTTTATCTTAATTTATTCTAGAGTACAATATATTCGACGCCTCAATGCCCCCCCACCCTATGACTATCAAAATCTATGATCTATTCGTGCCCCTGGTAAGATTCTGACTAACTGTCGCTCTCTGACTGCCTCGGGTTTTCTTGAAGTACCCCAAAGGGCAGGGCATGTCGCTAAATCCATTTCTGCCAATTGACTTCATGTTCAAAGAGAGGTCCCTCCTCTTGGGGGAGGGGCTATTTCAGCTGGCCTATAGAACGGAAGAGTTCTAGGTCAGTGCATGGCTATTGGGTATCCCTCCAGGGCATATAGGGTTTCTTGTGGTTTTGGTCAGGGCTGACTTCTGGGCCTTTCCCACACTCTTGAGGCACTTAACGCCGGGTGCTAAGGTCAGGTGCTAAGTCCCATGGGTCCAGCCAGGTGCTAAGCTCCATGGATCCAGCCAGGTGCTAATCCCCCTGGATCCAGCCAGGTGCTCATTGACCCTTTCTTAACCATTGACCCTACCCAGATAAACAACCGGGAGAGTATTCGATTTCACCCTTGACCTCTAGCCTCTCATGTTTCTCTTCATGACTTGTTACAGTTTCAGATTCTGGCTTCAGCAAGACTTCAGTCATGCGACATCCCTCCCAACCAAAACTGAAATATCTTATATTTCAGCCGGAGCATTCGTTATCTTTTGAGAGCTCTTGGATATATCCTAGCTAACATTAGTTTACAATAAAAATGGGGCTGAATTATTTAAGCTATTATCTAAGAATTCCTATTTCTATGAACTCTAAACAATCTTTAGTACAAACATATTCCTATATATAAAAATAAAATTAACCTTAATCATCATGACTTCAGTGGGTAACTAATCATTATCAAACATTAAGTTAGATCAGAAGTCAATTTAGATCATAACGTTACTTCATCTACTTCTCTCGTTTTTCAAAAGATTTACACAATTTGGTTAGTTACAGTAAACATATGAATCATGTAGAACATTAGCAAACAAATTATGTAGAGTATTAGCATGTATGAACATTTAAAAAGGTGATAGTCACTAACATAAATGGTAATTTCTATAAGAAACCTCATCTTGAAGTAGCCAATGGCCATATCACAGATGACGATAAAGTGATGTGTACATGTTTAAATGATTATTTCTTATCTGTATTTACCAATGAAAACTTGGAAAATATTCCGGAAGTAGAATCCATTTACAGAGACAGTCCCGATAAAATACTTAGTTCAATAAATATTACGAGAGAGGAGGTAATAAAAGAAATAGATAAATTAAAGGCTCATAAATCTCCGGGACCTGATGGAATATATGCTAGAATATTAATGGAATGCAAGGAAGAGCTTAGTTGTCCACTAACTGCATTATTTAATAATTCAGTAAAATTAGGATCGGTACCCATGGAGTGGAAATTGGCAGATGTGGTACCAATATTTAAAAAAGGAGAACGAGTTAAAAAGAATAATTATAGGCCGGTAAGTTTAACGTCAACAGTGGGTAAGATTCTAGAATCCATAATTGCAAATAAAATAAGGGCACATCTAGAATTACACAGACTGATAAAACTTTCACAACACGGGTTTCTTAAGGGTTTTTCGTGCCTTACAAACTTACTGTCTTTTTATTCAGAAGTTTACGAGGCAGTAGATTGTGGCAAAGAATATGATACAATATATCTAGATTTTAGCAAAGCTTTTGATAGAGTTCCTCACAAAAGATTAGTTAAAAAGCTGGAAGCTCATGGTATAGGAGGAGCTGTTCTCAAATGGATCAAACAATGGTTAAAAGACAGAAAACAGAGGGTTTGCATAAATGGAGAGAAATCAGAGTGGGGCTCGGTTACTAGCGGGGTACCACAAGGCTCGGTACTGGGTCCCCTATTATTCATCGTATATCTAAACGATCTGGATTCGGATATCAGTAGTAACCTAAGTAAATTCGCAGACGACACTAAAATAGGTAGAACTATAAATGGAAAAGAAGACATTCATGCTTTACAGGAAGATCTAAATAGATTATCTGAATGGTCGGACAAATGGCAAATGGAATTTAATGTTGAAAAATGTAAAGTAGTTAAAATTGGTACTATAAAAGACAATACTAGTTATAAGCTAAATAACCATGAAATCATGAGTTCTCAGTGTGAAAGGGATTTGGAAGTTCTTGTGAGTAGTAGTCTTAAGCCAAGAGAGCAATGCACAGCAGTCAGAAATAAAGCAAACAGAATTTTAGGATTTATCTCAAGAAGCGTTAGCAATAGGACGGAAAAAGTTATTTTGCAGCTCTATCTTGCATTAGTAAGGCCCCATTTAGATTATGCTGTGCAATTCTGGTCACCCTATTATAGAATGGAAATTGAATCCTTGGAGAGAGTGCAGCGAAGAATGACCAAGATGATACACAATATCAGAAATCTACCATATGAGGACAAATTAAAAAAACTTAATCTACATTCTCTAGAGAGGCGAAGAGTTAGGGGGGATATGATTGAAGTGTATTTACTATACATAGGTTCTGGTGGATTTCCTGAAAAAACTGGAGAAATTCTTTTCCACCAGACATGGTCATTGATAAATTCGTATTCTAAAGTGTTCAAAGCATTAGTTTCTTGAAGAAATTCTTCAAAGTCGATTTCCATTTTACCCCAGGTTCTGGATGCTAATTTAAAAATATAAGTATTAATTGGTTCGACTTTGAGGTTCTTATGAATTTCTTCCATTCTCTCTATGTATGGTGGAGTTTCAGAGAGAATTCTTCTTAAATTTAAATTTTGGATAGCTTGGAGACTTATAAGGTTACGTTTTGATAAGATGCAAGTTGGAATTGGGGGGTATATTAAGACAGGTCTTACTAAAGTTTTATATAGGGTGACTCTATTTATAGTTTTGAGCAGGTTAAATCTTCGTAGCTTTGTGGAAACAAGTTTGCTTTGAATTATTCTATTATTTATATGAGGTTTCATTCCTGTTCTGTTAATTGTGAAGCCCAAGGTTTTCAGACTGTTGGAGAAATTTATTCTATTGTTATTAATTATTACATCTAATGGTTTAAGAGCAGAAATAGATAAAAGTTGGAATTTGTCAATATTAGTTTTAATTTTCCATTTTTTTCTCGTATTCATTTATTCTAAGTATTTCCCTCTGAGTTTTAAATGCTAGAAATCTTTTATTATAATCAGGAATTACTTGAGTGATGTCATCTGCAAATATAATAGTTGAACAACCTAAACCTGGTTTGGGTATATCTCTCGTGAATATAGCATAGAGAAGTGGACTCAGATTTGATCCTTGGGGGACACCTGCTCTAAGTTCAAATTGGGTACCTAAATGTTCATTAATTTTGATAATTGACTTTCTATTAGATATGAAATCTGATAAAATTTTAGTTATTAGTGGGGGTAACTGGAGTTCTATGATTTTATATCTGAGTCCATCTCTCCATACTTTGTCAAAAGCAGAGGAAACATCCCTGCTCAAGACATTGCACTTTTGCCTGAACTTTTGCGAGATAGCTATTTTTTCATATAAGTATGTTAGTGCAGTATGAGTACCTCTACCTCTTCTAAACCCGTGTTGGTTAGGGGGAAAACAATCATTTATTTCTAAATAATTATAGACTCTAGTATGTAGTATTTTTTCAAATATTTTCCCTGGGACTTCCAGGAGAGATATAGGACGATAATTATTAGCTGAGGTGGTGCTTTTTCCAGGTTTAGGTATAAAAATCATTATTGACAATTTAAATTTTGTTGGGAAATAACCTATGGATAAACAAGAGTTAAAAATATCTAATAATTCGTGAATAGCTATATTAGGCAAGTGGGATAGTATTAGTTTATTAATGCCTGAATGTCCAGGGGCTTTATTTTTCATACTTTTTATAATATCTTTGATGTCAGCAATAGTAATAGGAGATATTAGATCATCTCCTGGAGATAATCTATTTAAGTCTACGTTAAATAAGGGAGTACTTAAATTTACGTTTTCTTTCAAAAAGTTACATACAGTTCTTTCATGAGCTAAATCATAGTTTTGATTTTCTTCAGCACTAATATTAAATATAGTTTCCCAGGTCTTTCTGAATTTTTCTTCTTTTTCTTTACTGGTGAAAAGTTTATTATTATTATTATTATTATTATTATTATTATTATTATTATTATTATTATTATTATTATTATTATTATTATTATTATTATTATTATTATTATTATTATTATTATTATTATTATTATTATTATTAGGTACGGCGTTATTTCTTTACTGTTACCCTTTAATTTCTTGATGTTATTCCAGAAGTTTTTGGGATCTTTAAAATTACTTTGAAGTTTCATTATTACATTTTCCCAGTTTTTATTATATGAAGCTATTAGTTCTATTTGTAGTTCTTCTCTTACAGTTCTTAATTCAGTTAGAGCTTGGGGACCCCAGAGACCTCTGCCAATGTTATTTGATAAAATTTGATATCTATATTGGAGTTCTTTACATTTATTATTTAGTTTAGGGTGGGGTAAGGATTTTGACTTTCTGAAAGGTATATAATTATCTATTGCATTTTGAATTAAAGAATACCATTGCTTTAAGTGTTTTTCTATATCAAAAATATTATTAATGGAGATATTACTTGTGATATCGTGAGTGAATTTATCTTCTAAGAAAGATTTAAAATTATCCCAGTCAACATTATTAAAATCTCTACTGGGGGGAATTCTAATAGCTAATGGTTCTGTTGAGAGCTTAATTATTAAAGGTAAATGGTCAAAGGTGGTTAAGGGTCCCTTTTCTATTGAGTGATTTAAGTAATGATTCTTGTTACTTATGATATCTGGTTTGGAGGATTCAGATCCATGAGTCATAGTTCTGAAGTCAGGCCCTAGAATTTTAATTAGATTATTAGTCATTAAATTATTTAGAAAGTTACCAGTTATATTACAAGTATTGTGACCTAGGATGTGATGTTTAGCATTAAAATCTCCAATTAGGTATGCTGGGATGTTTTTCCAAATTAGTTTTAAAATGTCTTCATATGGGATTTGTAATCTTCTGAGTGGTAAGTAAGTAGTTCCTATAATAATGGGGCCGTTTTTGGTTTCAATTCTTAGTGCTAGTAAATCAGTATCAAATTCGTCTTTGATTTTATGAACAATATTACGTTTAATGGCAATTGCTATACCTGCATGAGCTTCATTTAAAAAGTTTCTTTGATAAATATTATAACCCCAAATTTTTATTTTAATGTTAGTTCTAGAGGTACTATTGAGAAGTATAATATCTGGGTCAAATTCCCTATAAACATTATATAATTCATTACTTCTAATATTAGTCCAAGCTATTACATTATGCTGAATGATAGTTAATTTATTATTATTGTTGTTAGCCATATTGAATGTAGTAAAAAAATAAGGGGTGAGTTAATTATTTAAGTTTGAGGAGGACTCTGATCTCTTATATAGTCCTTGGTCTAATGAATTATAGTGATTTCTGTCTAGGTATTGAATTCTGATGTCGGTAAGATCGATTTTATTATGTTCTAGGAAAAGGTGGACTTCATGAGGTTTGTAATTGCCATTATGGTAAATATATTTAAGTTTATTGGTGTTAAGTAAAGTATCTCTAATGTCTTCTGCATTTATATTGGAGGGTAATTGTTCATCAAGTTTTCCTACTATTTTAAAGTTAAGGTCCTAACAAAGTTCAATTCTCTCTTTCTGTTTCATAGCTGACTCTTCATACTTTTGCTGATCTGTGCTATATTTGGACTTTTTTTTTTCAGTTGTAGTGCGTTTGGAGACTGCTCCTAGTGGGGACTGATTTGGACGTTTTTTTATGGGCTGAGAGGAAGTATCTTCGTCCATTTTTTCTTCTGTCTCTACTACTGATGCTTCTAGCACAGAAGCAGCTGCTGGTTCTTTTGTTACAGTTATGTTAGAGTCTTTGGGGATGCTTTTTGGAAGAGTAATCCTTGGTATGCCATTAAGTTCGTATATTTCATTGACTTTGGCCTCAAATGACCCTGGGATGATGGAATCCATCATCTGGCCATATACCATGGCACTTATTATGACAGTGGTCATTTTTTCAGCATTTATGGGGAAATTAAGTTCAGGTTTTAATTGTCTATCTGAGGAGCTATGGGGTTTAGCTGCACCTATCATTTCAGCAAATGAAGGTTTGGGTGTTTTTTTTTAGCTTCCCTAATTTCTGCTAATTTGTCCTTTTTCATTTGCTTTCTTTCTGGACACCCTGCAGCTAGAGTGGAGTGCTCACCTGAGCAGTTAATGCACTTCTTAATGCTGGTTGTGCATTTTTTCTCATTCCACCTATGTCCTTCTTGGGCACATTCAGAGCAAATGGTGGTTTCTTTCTTGCACTCTCTGGTAGAGTGCTCAAAAGAATAGCACTTCATGCAAGAGTTAATTTGGATGAAAATTTCCTCCTCAATGTTACTTTCGTTTATCCTGATGTTAAAAAGAAGGAGTCCCTGAGATTTTATTTTGTTAGCCATGCTGATGTTTTGGAGGCGTATCTTGAAGAGATATTTATTATTAGGGATTCTAATAACTGACTCTACTTTAATTCCCTGATTATGTTTTTCAATTTCTACAATGATTTCTTCGTCCCTATGAGAGGTGATGTACTGGTCAATGCCAAGGATTACTACAGTACTTTGGGCATTAAATTCAGGGGGCATAGTTATATCAAATCTTTCATTGTTGAAGATGTCAGAAACTTCAGGTGAATTAAGTTTCTCAAGGTTCTCGTCAGCAAGGACAAGAATGAATCCAGTTGGGATGTTAATGATCTTGAAAACAACAATGTTGCTTTGGGCAAGACATTTGAAGATATCATTTCTGCGCCTAGCAGGATCCCCATGGGGATCACGGTCCCTGATTCTAGCTCTACCCATTATTGAAGCATAATAAAAGCAGCAAGATCTTTGATATTATGGTTTATGAATGAGTTATATGACCGCAAGATGTATCTATATGATTGATAATGATTACTTTAATTGGGCAATAAAAAATATTAGCTAGATTTCGTGCTTGTAGGATTGGGTGGGGAGAGGATAGGATACTACAAGGCGGTTACTGCGATGTATAGGGACAGTGGACGGTGTTAATTCACCAGGGGCGGAGTTCTCCCCTCTGTGCTGCTGGCTTAACCTACCAGCAACACCTGCCCGTAGCTCACAGCAAGCTCAATGCAGAAGCTACAACCACCCAGCAGATAAAAACGGGGTAGTTGCAGCCAGTAAGGTAAGGAATGAAAGGTGTTAGTCTCAGAGTAGAGTGAAAGGTAGGAGAGAGATTTATTTATTTTATTTTATTAATTTATTGCGCCAAGGCGTCAGACATTACATGAGTTCATACAAATAATGCTTCAAATGGATACAAAACCAAGAATTGAACATGGTTTACAGGGAGGTGTACATATTGATAAAACATTGCTGCATACTAACACACAACTCACAGTATGGCAGCATAGAGTACATTATATGCAAAAGTAAAGCTTAGAGAAACGCAGAATGCACAAACAGAATTATACAGCAACATACAGAAAATATATGTAGAATTCAATATAATTAATGGCCACCAAAGTGAGGATAACGAGCAAGAATAACATCAAGGTTGTCATCATTAAGTAAAAATGAGCAGATCTGTATTAAGTTCTGACCTCGTGGTAAAACATCTCTCACTGTGGGGCACTGAAGACAATAGTGGTCAAGAGTGTTAGCATTAGGACGGTCGCATAATTTACAGGAGGTGTACTGTGGCATATCTAGAGTCTGGGAGACCTGCCATAAAGGCCGATACCCCATTCTGAGCCGAGCACTAACTACATTGTTTTTCCGCACCATTAACCCGCGTCTGCGATACTTGTAGCGACTGTGAAGAAAGTGATCATGGTGCTGTATGGACACACTGTTGGCCCTCTCCGTGTCCCTGCGCTGGACCGTCATGGCAAACCCAGCTGAGTAGATGATGTTACGTAGGCATCGGAGGGAGGGCTCAGTGTCCACAGCATGCCCATCCAGCATACAGGCCGCCTTGGCAAGATGATCCGCTGTGTCGTTGCCAGTCAGCCCAATGTGGGATGGAGTCCATACAAATGACACAACAAGAGAAGCATCCCGAGCGGCTGCGAGGCGACATAGTATATCTCCCACAGCACGGCCACAGATAGGTCTTGGCGAGGATAGGGCTTGTAGGGCCGATTGGGAGTCACAAATTATTACCCCATTCACTCGTCGTCGAACAAGGAGAGTCACGGCATCCAAGATGGCATTCAGTTCACAGTAGGTGGAGCTCGACGAGGTGGGTAGTCTACGGCCAATCCATGAATCAGCCGGCACAGGCGGCTCCATGGTGGGGGAAAACACAGCACATGCCGCCCTCCCATCTGCTTGCACAGAACCATCAACATAGACGTGGTGCGCTGCAGGGACAGACGTGGATACATCAGCGATAGTCTCCAGAGCTAACTGTCTCTGCAAGGGGGGATAGACATCCTTCGAAATCGGTGTATATGTGACAGCGGGGAGGGGGACACGCCAGGGTGGTAAATCTGGGACAGCCGCCTGCACTGGCAGGTCGATGTCAAGGCCACGGAGAATGTCACTCACCACCCTGATAAGGTTATAACCTCCTGCTCGAAGTGGGAGCCTGGGTGCGTCTGGATCCAGGGACGTCCTCATGACAGCAGAGAAGTACGGAGCAAGAAAGGGGTAGTGAAGACACTTAACAGTAAAATAGGACACATTGGCATAAATCCTCTCAACAAGAGGGGGCAAGTTGAGCTCCAACTGCATACTCACAATACGGGTAGAGAGAGAACATCCCAAGATAAATCTCATGACTCGATTCTGGAACTTTTCAAGTGGCTCGAGAGCTGGTCTAGGAAGTTGACTAGGAGAGAGAGAGAGAGAGAGAGAGAGAGAGAGAGAGAGAGAGAGAGAGAGAGAGAGAGAGAGAGAGAGAGAGGAGAGAGAGAGAGAGAGAGAGAGAGAGAGAGAGAGAGAGACTGGGCGACCGTGAAATACGTTGCGGTATCCACCCCGTGGTAAGGTGAGACGGCCTTCCTTCCTTTACATGTACTGAAAATAAAAAATAAATTGTCGCGGAGTATCTCTACATAATAAAAGAATAAATAAACAAATGAAAGCGAACAAACGTGAGCAATGACTATTGATAGAGTTTTACGTTTATTGTCATAGGGCTATTGTTATTCCTCAATTAACAAAAACAAAAGCAAAAGAACTTAGTGTACAACTGCAGAAACATCGAAACATACATCCATTCCTTTCTGTTTAATATTGCCAAGGACTTTACTGTATTAGCATACACATCCTTGTCTATAATGACAATCTCTTTTTTTCCCTAGCTATAAATCAGAGGGCTGAGTCGAAGCACACACTCTCTGAGAAAATTAAAGCAAAATATTACAATCATATGTGACACTATCTCTACTACTATCAACAAAAGAACAAATATCTTTTTCTTAACAAAAGTCTGATAATGACGTAAGTATTATTAATTTAAAATTTAAAACTCAACCTATAATCTCTGAGAATCTCAATTATCTTTATTAGCTCAAATGTAATTTTGAATTCATGACAATGATAGGGATTAACAATAATTATCTCTAGATAATCTTTTTCGAAACTCTTTAATTATAATATATATCAAAGGGATAAAGATTTTAAAGATTTTTTCTTCACACAAAAAACTATATAACAAAAACGGGTATCTGAAAAAATATAAAAAGTCTGTCTCTGTGTATGCAATAATAAAAACAAAAAGTATATTTCATTGGCAACATTAAAGAATGCATTTTGCTTAAGTTTCACAGTCTCGTAAGGAGTTGTACATGAACAATTAATATAGAAAATATATATATTCTTCTGCTCTCTCAAATACGGGAAACGGCTGTGTAACATTCTTGTCATTAAATATTTATGCAATAACACTAAAACAGTACCACTAACGCTAAGTATAGACACTAAAACTAAACACTAAACACTAACGATGTCACGTTCACCATCACAAGCACTATCACAAGCCACTAACACTAACACGAAGCATGAAATATTAACACTAATCACTAATACTAGAATGCTAACACTAAGACACTAACACAGAAAACAAAGCACTAACACTAAAAGAGTATTACTTATCACAGACACTATCACTACGAACTAACACGAAACTCTGAACATGAAACACTAAACACTAAATATGAAGCACGAAGCATGCAGCATGAAGCACGAGACATGAAACATGGAACACTAACTCAAAACATTTACATTAGGTAATAATACTAAAACACTAACACTGAACACTAAGCACTAACACTACAACACTACCACTACCACTATCGCTTTCACTAAACAATAACACTAACATAAAAGACGAAACATTAATACTAAACACTAACACTAAAACACTTATACTAAAGCACTAACACTAACACAAAAGACGAAACATTAATACTAAGCACTAACACTAGAATACTTACACTAAAGCAGTTTAGAAAACAGTTTAGAAAAGAGTTTCAGGAGCTGAATCAGGAACAAGATGCCATGAAAACTTCCTTTGCTGATGCACTAAAGGGAAATTTGGCAGTAAAAGAGGCTGTAAAGGTGGTGACACTGGAAAACATACAAACAGTTGACTATAAAGCGACAGTAATCGAAAAAATGAAAGACGTTGTGATGGATAGGGTAAATCCTCTGATTAAACAGGCACTTGATAAAGAGAAGACAGTGGTAATCTCAGGCATAAGCGAATCCCAGGAGTCAACATGGCAGGGGAGACTTGAAGAAAATAAAGCTAGGGTTGTAGACCTGATAAGAAAGCTTGGAGTAGTTTGTGGTCCTGAGAATATTGTAAACATTCACCAACTAGGGAAATATTCAAGGGAAGGAAAGCAGAGACCAACAAAAGTAACCTTTGAGAGAAGGGAAACATGTAACGAAATATTGATGAGAAAAAAAAGTCTAAAAAACCTTCAAGAATTCAAAGAAGTGTTCATTAGACGATACAGAACACAGGAAGACATGGAAAAGATAAAAAAAAACTTGTTGCAAGAGGCAAGAAGGTTAAATGAGGAAAGAAATGAAGAAGAGAAGAAAAATTTTCATTTCAGAGTTCTTCCATACAAAGGGGAGATAAAGAAGATAATGACAGAAGATCAGGGGATGAGGCCTCATTAAGATTGCTATACACAAAGGCTGATGGATTAGCTGGTAAGGCAGTAGAATTAAAACATAGGATTCACAACAGTAAGGCAGATATAGTAGCAATTATAGAGACTAAGTTGAGTGAGGACATAAACAGTGTCACAGTTTTTCCTAAGGGCTTCAGAATATTAAGGGTTGAAAGATCTGAGAGGACTGGTGGAGGGATAGCACTGCTCATAAGTGAAAGGATTCAAGTTGAAGAAATAAACTTGGCTATAGAAAGTGAGTTCAAGGAATTTCTTGTTGCTCGCATAAATACTGGGTCAGAGAACATTATAATAACTGTTGTATATAACTCACCAAGGAACCAGAATAGGCTAGAAGTTTATGAGGAAAGTCATATAGGTACTATTGAAGTCATAAACTCAGTTGTTACTATGGCACGGGAGAGAAAATGTAGGATTTTGATTATGAGAGATTTTAATCATAAAGAGATAGATTGGATAAATCTTGACCCACACAGTGGTGAGGACTCATTCGAGGCCAGATTCACAGATAACGTGTTGGATATTGAAAAAATTGAGTATGAACCACCAATTGGAGATAGTGACCACTGTGTGTTGTTGATGGAGTATATCATTGAAGATATTCTGCCTGAGAGTAGAGGCACTGAGGACATGAGGAGAAACTATCCGAAAGGAGATTACATCAAAATGAATGAGCATTTTGCAGTTATTGACTGGAGAACCTTATTTTAAAACAAATCTGTGCAAGAAAAATATGACATCTTTTGTGAGAAATATGGGAAGATAGTAGATTGCTGCATACCTGTCACCAAAGTAGGTGTAATTCATGCCAGAGAGAAATGGTTCAATAATGAGAGTAATAGAGCTAAGGAGTGGAGAGATAAATGCTGGAAAAAGTATAGGGGGAGAAAAAACATAAATGCCTGGCAAATCTACAAAAGAGCAAGAAATGATTACCCAAGTAAAAGAAGTGAGGCAGATAAAGGCTATGAGAGGGACATCACCAGGAAGGCTAAAGAAAATAAAAAAAAGCTTTTCCACAGCTTTATCAGAGGAAAACTGAAGGTAAAAGAACAGGTATTGAGGCTTAAGAGAGCGGATGGAAGCAACACTTAGACAGATGATGAGATCTGCAAAGAATTGACCAATGAGTTTCAGTCAGTATTACAGTAGAAAATACCCCACCCCCTCAGATTGCAGAGATAGAAGATCATGGGCCGGTATTAGAGAACATCAACCTTACAGTCACAAAAGTATGCAAAGCGCTGATGGAGTTAGATATCCATACAGCTACAAGTCCTGATGATATATCCCCTCATGTACTTAAAAACTGCACAAACTCAATATCAGTGGCACTAAGCTGAATCTTACAGGAAAGAGAGGGCTGGACAGATTGCATATTCCTAGACTTCCAGAAAGCTTTGGACACTGTTCCACATGGGAGACTTATTAAGAAGCTGCAAGCAATGGCTAGAATAGGTGGAAATGTCTTGGAAAGGATAAAAACTTACTTAGAAGGAAGGGAACAGAGGGTTAGAGTAAAACACTCAGTGTTTGAATGGAGAAGAGTTAGTAGTGGAGTTCCACAGGGTTCAGTTTTAGGGCCACTTTTGTTCCTTGTATATGTAAATGACCTACCAGAGTCTGTAAATTCATTCATGAATATGTTTGCAGATGATGCAAAGATTGGTGAAGAAAGTAAGAAACGAGAACAATGGTAAAGAACTTCAGGATGATCTAAATAGTCTGCATGAGTGGTCAGAAAAGTGGCCAATGAAATTCAATACTTCAAAATGTAAGGTAATGAGAATGGGTACATGTTCAAGAAGGCCCAAGCTTGACTACTGGGTGGCTGGAGTACAACTTTAAGAGACAGAAAATGAGAGAGATCAAGGAGTAAACATACTGGCAGATTTGTCTCCAGAAATACATATAAATGGCATAGTAAGGGCAGCATATGCCTTCTTATTAAATGTAAGGGTAGCCTTCAGGCACATGGACATGGAAATGTTCAGAAATATATATGTAACCTATGTGAGGCCAAAACTTGAATATGCAGCCCTCTTTTGGAATCTGCACTTGAAAAAGCACATAGCTAAGCTCGAAAAAGTTCAGAGACATGCCACGAAACTGGTGCCAGAAATACGCAAACTTAGTTATGATGAGAGGCTGAGGGAATTAGACTTACCATCACTCGGAGCTAGAAGATTGTGGGGGGATATGGTGACAGTCTTTAAATTCCTTCATGGTTATGATAGAGTGGATAGGGATCGATATTTTGATATGGCTGGCTCTAGAACTAGAGGTCATGGTTTGAAGCTCCGTGAGAAAACATCTTTGCAGGATGTAAGGAAATACTTTTTCACTGTAAGAGTAGTAGATAATTGGAATTCGCTAATCGAGGAAGTAGTTAATGCTATCTCAATCCATAGTTTTAAGGACAGGTATGATAAGTATCACTAAGTACAAAATGGAACCGATCAGGAGACGGGAAGATATGAACTTTGGGCTCTTTCCCGTAAACACAATTAGGTAATCACGAACACTAACACTAAAACACTAACTCTAATATGCTAACACTAACACACTAACACTAACACTAACAGAATCACTTAACACTAACACTAACAGAATCACTTAACACTAACACTAACAGAAAGCACCAAGCACTAGGCATGAAACACTAAACACGAAACATGAAACACGAAACATGAAACACGAAACACTAAGAATATCACTCAACACTAAACTCTGTGCAGTAAGCACTAACTCTAAACACTATAACTAATAGTATCACTCAACACTGTGCACTAAGCACTAATGCTAAAGACTATCACTAACACTAACAATATGTACGATATACGAAACATTTACACTGTGCACTAACACTAAAACACTCACATTGGTCACTAAGCTCTAACACTAAAACTAACACGAAACACTACTAAACACTAAATACAAAACACGAAGCATGAAACACGAAACACTAACAGTATCACTAAACACTAATAGTATCACTAAACACTATGCACTAAACACTAACACTAAGCACTTAACACAATCACTAACTTTATGCACAAAACATAAGATATTAACACTTAGCACAAAGCACTAGCACAAGAGCTCAAACACTAAAACACTAACACTGGCACTATCACTAACACTATCACCAACACTCTCACTAATCTCTAAATACGAAACATGAAACACGTAGCTCGTATCAGATTAGCTAACAAGAAGCACGAAGTAGTTAGCACGTAGAACGTAGTACTAACACTAACACGAAACACTATGCACTAACACTATGCACTAAACACTATCAATATCACTAACAATATGCACGAAACGCGAAATATTAACACTGAGCACTATCACTAAAGCACTAACACTATCACCAACACTAACACTATCACTAAACACGAAATTCAAAACATGAAGCATGAAGCACATTGCACGTAGCATGTAGCACGTAGCACATTGCACTAACACTATACATGAAACACGAAATATTAACACTAAGCACTTAGTACTAACACTAAAATACTAACACTAAACACTAGCACTAAAACACCATCATTATCACTATCTCTATCACCAACACTAAAGACTAAAGACTAAACAAGAAACACTGAAATACGGAACACTATCACTAATACACCATCACTAGAACACTAATACAAAAACACTAACACTAAAACATTAACACTAAAATACTAACACTAAAACACTATCACAAAACACAATCACTAAACACTAAGCACTAACACTAAGCAATAACACTGTGCACTTTTACTAATGCCCTCACTAACACTATCACTAGCACTATAACTAAACATGAAACATGAAAACGCTATTAGTAAAGCACTAAGACTAACACTAAAACACTATCACTAACATAATCACTATCACTAAACACTAACACAAAACACTAACACGAAACTCTAAGCACTAAGCACGAAACACGAAGCATGCATCATGAACTACGAAACACTAAACACGAAATACAAAACTCTTAAACACTTAAACATTTATGCAATAACACTAAAACACTACCAGTAACACAAACTATAAACACTAAAACTAATATTCTAAGCATATTCTATCGCTTTCACTATCACAAGCACTATCACTAGCCACTAACATTAACACGAAGCATGATATATTAACACTAAGCACTAATACTAGAATGCTAACACTTAAACACTAACACTGAAAACTAAGCAATAACACTAAAAGCGTAACACTTATCACTATCACTAAAATTATCAATAAGCACTAACACGAAACTGAATATGAAACACTAAACACTAAATACAAATCACGAAGCATGCAGCACGAAGCACGAAACATGAAACACTATCTCAAAACAATAACATTAGGCACTAACACTAAAACACTAACACTGAACACTAAGCACTAACACTAAAACACTAACACTACCACTATCACTGTCACTTTCACTAAACATTAACACTAACACAAAAGACGAAACATTAATACTAAACACTAACACTAAAGCACTAACTCTAACACGAAAAACACTAACTGTAATATGCTAACACTAACAAACTAACACTAACACTTACTCAAACGCTGACAGAATCACTTAGCACCAACACTATCACTAACACTAACAAAATCACTTAACACTAACACTAGCACAAAACACTAAGCACTAGGCATGAAACACTAAACACCAAACATGAAACACGAAACACTGACAATATCACTCAATACTAAACACTATGCACTAAGCACTAACACAAAATACTATCACTAATAGTATCACTCAACACTGTGCACTAAGCACTAATACTAAACACTATCACTAACACTAACAATATGTACGAAACATGAAACATTAACACTGTGCACTAACACTAAAACACTCACATTGGTTACTAAGCCCTAACACTACAACTATCACGAAAAAATACTAAACACTAAATGCGAAACACGAAACTTTAACAGTATCACTAAACACTAATAGTATCCCTAACACTAACACTAAGCACTAAACTCAATCACTAAGTCTATGCACAAAACATAAGATATTAACACTTAGCACTAAGCACTAGCACAAGAGCTCAAACACTAAAACACTAACACTGAGTAAGACAGTGTCTGAATGGAGAAGAGTTAGTAGTGGAGTTCCACAGGGTTCAGTTTTAAGGCCACTTTTGTTCCTTGTATATATAAATGACCTACCAGAGTCTGTAAATTCATTCATGAATATGTTTGCAGATGATGCAAAGATTGTGAAGAAAGTAAAAAACGAGAACAATGGTAGAGAACTTCAGGAGGATCTAAATAATCTGCATGAGTGGTCAGAAAAGTGGCTAATGAAATTCAATACTTCAAAATGTAAGGTAATGAGAATGGGTACAAGTGCAAGAAGGCCCAAGCTTGACTACTCGGTGGCTGGAGTACAACTTCAAGAGACAGAAAATAAGAGAGATCTAGGAGTAAACATACTGGCAGATTTGTCTCCAGAAATACATATAAATGGCATAGTAAGGGCAGCATATGTATTCTTATCAAATGTAAGGGTAGCCTTCAGGCACATGGACAAGGAAATGTTCAGAAATATTTATGTAACCTATGTGAGGCCAAAACTCGAATATGCAGCCCCCTTTTGGAATCCGCACTTGAAAAAGCACATAGCTAAGCTTGAAAAAGTTCAGAGACATGCCACGAAACTGGTGCCAGAAATACGCAATCTCAGTTATGATGAGAGGCTGAGGGAATTAGACTTACCATCACTCGAAGCTAGAAGAGTGAGGGGGGATATGGTGACAGTCTTTAAATTCCTTCATGGTTATGATAGAGTGGATAGGGATCGATATTTTGATATGGCTGGCTCTAGAACTAGAGGTCATAGTTTGAAGCTTTGTAAGAAAACTTCTTTGCAGGATGTAAGAAAATACTTTTTCAGTGTAAGAGTAGTTGATAATTGGAATTGGCTAAGCGAGGAGGTAGTTAATGCTATCTCAATCCATAGTTTTAAGGACAGGTATGATAAGTATCACTAAGTATAAAATGGAACCGATGAGGAGACGGGAAGATACGGGCTTTGGGCTTTTTCCCGTAAACACAATTAGGTAATCACAATTAGGTAATCACTGGCTCTATCACTAACACTATCACCAACACTCTCACTAATCTCTAAATACGAAACATGAAACACGTAGCACGTATCAGATTAGCTAACAAGAAACACGAAGTAGTTAGCACGTAGAACGTAGTACTAACACAAACACGAAACACTATGCACCAACACTATGCACTAAACACTGTCAATATCACTAACAATATGCACGAGACACGAAATATTAACACTGAACACTATCACTAAATCACTAACACTATCACTAACACTATCACTAAACACGAAATTCAAAACATGAAGCATGAAGCACATTGCACGTAGCATGTAGCACGTAGCACATTGCACTAACACTATACATGAAACACGAAACATTAACACTAAGCACTTAGTACTATCACTAAAATACTAACACTAAACACTAGCACTAAAACACCATCACTATCACTATCTCTATCACCAACACTAAAGACTAAATACTAAACACAAAACACTGAAATACGAAACACTATCACTAGTACACCATCACGAAAACACTAATACAAAAACACTAACACTAAAACATTAATTATAAAATACTAACACTAAAACACTATCACAAAACACAATCACTAAACACTAAGCACTAACACTAAGCAATAACACTATGCACTTACACTAATGCCCTCACTAACACTATCACTAACACTATAATTAAACATGAAACATGAAAACGCTATTAGTAAAGCACTAAGACTAACACTAAAATACTATCACTAACATAATCTCTATCACTAAACACTAACACTAACACAAAACACTAACACGAAACTCTAAGCACTAAGCACGAAACACGAAGCATGCAACATGAACTACGAAACACTAAACACGAAACACAAAACTCTTAAATACTTAAACATTTATGCAATAACACTAAAACACTACCACTAACACAAACTATAAACACTAAAACTAAACAGTAAGCACTAATTCTGTCACTATCACAAGCACTGTCACTAGCCACTAACATTAACACGAAGCATGATATATTAACACTAAGCACTAATACTAGAATGCTAACACTTTAGCACTGAAAACTAAGCAATAACACTAAAACAGTAACACTTATCACTATCACTAAAATTATCAATAAGCACTAACACGAAACTCTGAATATGAAACACTAAACACTAAATACAAATCACGAAGCATGCAGCACGAAGCACGAAACATGAAACACTATCTCAAAACAATAACATTAGGCACTAACACTAAAACACTAACACTAAACACTAAGCACTAACACTAAAACACTACCACTACCACTATCACTGTCACTTTCACTAAACATTAACACTAACACAAAAGACGAAACATTAATACTAAACACTAACACTAAAGCACTAACTCTAACATGAAAAACACTAACTGTAATATGCTAACACTAACAAACTAACACTAACACTTACTCTAACACTGAAAGAATCACATAGCACCAACACTATCACTAACACTAACAAAATCACTTAACACTAACAGAAAACAATAAGCACTAGACATGAAACCCTAAACACCAAACATGAAACATGAAGCACTGACAATATCACTCAATACTAAACACTATGCACTAAGTACTAACACAAAATACTATCACTAATAGTATCACTAAACACTGTGCATTAAGCATTAATACTAAACACTATCACTAACACTAACAATATGTACGAAATATGAAACATTAACACTGTGCACTAGCACTAAAACACTCACATTGGTCACTAAGCCCTAACACTACAACTAACACAAAACAATACTAAACACTAAATACGAAACACGAATTATGAAACACGAAACTTTAACAGTATCACTAAACACTAATAGCATCACTAAACACTAAACACAGTCACTAACTCTATGCACGAAACATAAGATATTAACACTTAGCACTAAGCACTAGCACAAGAGCTCAAAGACTAAAACACTAACACACACACATTAAGATTGTTATACACAAATGCTGATGGATTAGCTGGTAAGGCAGTAGAATTAAAAAATAGGATTCACAACAGTAAGGCATCTATAGTAGCAATTATAGAGACTAAGTTGAGTGAGGACATAAACAGTGTCACAGTTTTTCCTAAGGGCTTCAGAATACCAAGGGTTGAAAGATCTGAGAGGACTGGTGGAGGGATAGCACTGCTCATAAGTGAAAGGATTCAAGTTGAAGAAATAAACTTGGCTATAGAAAGTGGGTTCAAGGAATTTCATGTTGCTCACATAAATACTGGGTCAGAGAGCATTATAATAACTGTTGTATATAACCCACCAAGGAACCAGTATAGGCTAGAAGTTTATGAGGAAAGTCATATAGGTACTATTGAAGTCATAAACTCAGTTGTTAACATGGCACGGGAAAAAAATGTAGGATTTTGATTATGGGAGATTTTAATCATAAAGAGATAGATTGGATAAATCTTGACCCACACACTGGTAAGGACTCATTCGAGGCAAGATTCCTAGATTGCGTACAAGGAAATTTCCTACACCAACATGTAATTGAACCAACGAGGGCCAGGGGTGGGGATGAGCCATCACTACTTGATCTAGTATTCACAGATATTGTGTTGGATACTGAAAAAATTGAGTATGAACCACCAATTGGAAAGAGTGACCACTGTGTGTTGTTGATGGAGTATATCATTGAAGATATTCTGCCTGAGAGTAGAGGCACTGAGGACATGAGGGGGAACTATCCGAAAGGAGATTACATCAAAATCAATGAGCTTTTTGCAGTTATTGACTGGAGAACCTTATTTTACAACAAATCTGTACAAGAAATGTATGACATCTTTTGTGAGAAATATGGGAAGATAGTAGATTGCTGCATACCTGTCACCAAAGTAGGTGTAATTCATGCCAGAGAGAAATGATTCGATAATGGGTGTAAAAGAGCTAAGGGGTGGAGAGACAAATGCTGGAAAAGGTATTGGAGGAGAAAAAACATAAATGCCTGACAAACCTACAAAAGAGCAAGAAATGACTACCTAAGTAAAAGGAGAGAGGCAGAGAGAGACTATGAGAGGGACATTACCAGGAAGGCTAAAGAAAATCCCAAGCTTTTCCACAGCTTTATCAGAGGAAAACTGAAGGTAAAAGAACAGGTTTTAAGGCTAATGAGAGCGGATGGAAGCATCACTTAGACGGATGAAGAGATCTGCAAAGAATTGAACAAGGAGTTTCAGTCAGTATTTACAGTAGAAAATACCCCACCCAGTCAGATTGCAGAGATAGAAGCTCAAGGGCCTGTATTAGAGAACATCAACCTTACAGTCACAGAGGTATGCAAAGTGCTGATGGATTTAGATATTCATAAAGCTACAGGTCCTGATGACATATCCCCTCATGTGCTTAAAAATGCGCAAACTCAATATCAGTGGCACTAAGTATCATATTTAAAAAGTCACTGGAGTCAGGGGAGATTCCAAGATGCTGGAAACAAGCAAATGTTATACTTATCTTCAAAAAGGGTAGGAGGGATTCGGCTCTGAACTATAGACCAGTTTCCTTGACCAGCATAGTTTGCAAAGTTATATAGAAACTACTAAGGAAACATTTCTCTCTTCACTTGGAATCCTTCAACTTTTTGTCAGTGAGGCAACATGGCTTCAGAGAAGGTAGATCAACAGTAACAAACTTATTAGAATTTTATGATGAGGTAAGCCGAATCTTACAGGAAAGAGAGGGGTGGGCAGATTGCATATTCCTAGACTTCCAGAAAGCGTTTGACACTGTTCCACATGGGAGACTTATTAGGAAGTTGCAAGCAATGGCTAGAATAGGTGGAAATGTTTTGGAATGGATAAAAACTTACTTAGAAGGATGGGAACAGAGGGTTAGAGTAAGACACTCAGTGTCTGAATGGAGAAGAGTTAGTAGTGGAGTTCCACAGGGTTCAGTTTTAGGGCCACTTCTGTTCCTTGTATATGTAAATGACCTACCAGAGTCTGTAAATTCATTCATGAATATGTTTGCATATGATGCAAAGATTGTGAAGAAAGTAAAAAACGAGAACAATGGTAGAGAACTTCCGGAGGATCTAAATAATCTGCATGAGTGGTCAGAAAAGTGGCTATTGAAATTCAGTACTTTAAAATGTAAGGTAATGAGAATGGGTACAAGTGCAAGAATGCCCAAGTTTGACTACTCGGTGGCTGGAGTACAACTTCAAGAGACAGAAACTGAGAGAGATCTAGTAGTAAACATACTGGCAGATTTGTCTCCAGAAATACATATAAATGGCATAGTAAGGGCAGCATATGTATTCTTATCAAATGTAAGGGTAGCCTTCAGGCACATGGACAAGGAAATGTTCAGAAATATTTATGTAACCTATGTGAGGCCAAAACTCGAATATACAGCCCCCTTTTGGAATCCGCTCTTGAAAAAGCACATAGCTAAGCTTGAAAAAGTTCAAAGACATGCCACGAAACTGGTGCCAGAAATACACAATCTCAGTTATGATGAGATGCTGAGGGAATTAGACTTACCATCACTCGAAGCTAGAAGATTGAGGGGGGATATGGTGACAGTCTTTAAATTCCTTCATGGTTATGATAGAGTGGATAGGGATTGATGTTTTGATACGGCTGGCTCTAGAACTAGAGGTCATAGTTTGAAGCTTCGTAAGAAAACTTCTTTGCTGGATGTAAGGAAATACTTTTTCAGTGTAAGAGTAGTTGATAACTGGAATTGGCTATCTCAATCCATAGTTTTAAGGACAGGTATGATAAGTATCATTAAGTATATAATGGAACCGATGAGGAGACGGGCAGATATGAGCTTTGGGCTCTTTCCCGTAAACACAATTAGGTAATCACAATTAGGTAATCACTGGCACTATCACTAACACTATCACCAACACTCTCACTAAACTCTAAATACGAAACATGAAACACGTAGCACGTATCAGATTAGCTAACAAGAAGCACGAAGTAGTTAGCACGTAGAACGTAGTACTAATACTAACACGAAACACTATGCACTAAACGCTATCAATATCACTAACAATATGCACGAAACACGAAATATTAACACTGAGCACTATTACTAAAGCACTAACACTATCACCAACACTAACACTATCACTAAACATGAAATTCAAAACATGAAGCATGAAGCACATTGCACGTAGCATGTAGCACGTAGCACATTGCACTAACACTATACATGAGACACGAAACATTAACACTAAGCGCTTAGTGCTAACACTAAAATACTAACACTAAACACTAGCACTAAAACACCATCACTAACACTATCTCTATCACCAACACTAAAGACTAAACACGAAACACTGAAATACGAAACACTTTCACTAATACACCATCACTAAAACACTAAAACAAAAACACTAAAACATTAACACTACAATACTAACACTAAAACATTAAGACTAAAACACTATCATGAAATACAATCACTAAACACTAAGCACTAACACAAAGCAATAACACTTTGCACTTACACTAATGCCCTCACTAACATTATCACTAACACTCTAATTAAACATGAAACATGAAAACGCTATTAGTAAAGCACTAAGACTAGCACTAAAACACTATCACTAACATAATCACTATCACTAAACACTAACACTTACACAAAACACTAACACGAAACGCTAGGCACTAAGCACAAAACACGAAGCATGCAACATGAACTACGAAACACTAAACGGGAAACACAAAGCTCTTAAACACTTAAACATTTATGCAATAACACTAAAACACTACCACTAACACAAACTATAAACACTAAAACTAATATCCTAAGCACTAATTCTGTCACTATCAAAAGCACTATCACTAGCCACTAACATTAACACGAAGTATGATATATTAACACTAAGCACTAAAACTAGAATGCTAACACTTAAACACTAACACTGAAAACTAAGCAATAACACTAAAACAGTAACACTTATCACTATCACTAAAATTATCAATAAGCACTAACACGAAACTCTGAATATGAAACACTAAACACTAAATACGAAGCACGAAGCATGCAGCACGTAGCACAAAACATGAAACACTATCTCAAAACAATAACATTAGGCACTAACACTAAAACACTAACACTGAACACTAAGCACTAACACTAAAACAGTAACTCTGCCACTATCACTGGCACTTTCACTAAACATTAACACTAACACAAAAGACGAAACATTAATACTAAACACTAACACTAAAGTACTAACTCTAACACGAAAAACACTAACTGTAATATCCTAACACTAAAACACTAACACTAACACTTACTCTAACGCTGACAGAATCACTTAGCACCAACACTATCACTAATACTAACAAAATCACTTAACACTAACACTAACGCAAAACACTAAGCACTAGGCATGAAACACTAAACACCAAACATTAAACACGAAGCACTGACAATATCACTCAATTCTAAACACTATGCACTAAGTACTAACTCAAAATACTATCACTAATAGTATCACTCAACACTGTGCATTAAGCACTAATACTAAACACTATCACTAACACTAACAATATGTACGAAACATGAAACATTAAAACTGTGCACTAACACTAAAACACTCACATTGGTCACTAAGCCCTAACACTACAACTATCACGAAACAATACTAAACACTAAATACGAAACATGAAACACGAAACTTTAACAGTATCACTAAACACTAATAGTATCACTAAACACTAACACTAAGCACCAAACACAATCACTAACTCTATGCTCGATACATGAAATATTAACACGTAGCACTGAGCACTAACACTAGAGTGCAAACACTAAAACACTAACACTATCACTAACACTATCACTAAACACTAAATACGAAACAAGAAACACGAACACGTTGAACGTATCACTATAGCTAACAAGAAGCACGAAGTAGTTAGCATGTAGCACGTTGTACTAACAATAACACGAAACACTATCACTAACACTATGCACGAAACATGAAACATTAACCCTAAACACCATCACAAAAGCACTAACACTAAAGCACTAACACTATAACACTAACACAGTAAGGGGGGATATGGTGACAGTCTTTAAATTCCTTCATGGTTATGATAGAGTGGATAGGGATCGATATTTCGATATGGCTGGCTCTAGAACTAGAGGTCATAGTTTGAAGCTTCGGAAGAAAACTTGTTTGCAGGATGTAAGGAAATACTTTTTCAGTGTAAGAGTAGTTGATAATTGGAATTCGCTAAGCGAGGAGGTAGTTAATGCTACCTCAATCCATAGTTTTAAGGACAGGTATGATAAGTATCACTAAGTCTAAAAGATGGAACCGATCAGGAGACGGGAAGATACGAGCTTTGGGCTCTTTCCCGTAAACACAATTAGGTAATCACAATTAGGTAATCACTATCACCAACACTAATACTATCAGTAACTCTAATAATGAACACGAAACTCAAAACATGAAGCGCATAGCACGTAGCATGTAACACGTAGCACATTGCCTCTAACACTATGCACGAAACACGAAACTTTAACACTAAGCACTTAGTATTAACACTAAAACACTAACACTAAAATACTAACACTAAACACTAACACTAAAATGCTATCACCAACACTAAAGACTATACACTAAACCCGAAACACTGAAACACGAAACACTATCACTAAAACATCATCACTGAAACACTACACTCAGAGAGCAAATAAGATCTTTGAAGAAAGCAAATAAAGCACAAGGGCAGGAGAGAAAGGAACTAGAAAAAAGAATAAAGAAGCTAGAAGGGGAAAAGAGTCAACTAGAATCTAGAATTTCTAAACAAGAAGATAAAAACAAACAGCTGAATGACAACCTAAAGGAATTAGATGTTAGTTCTCTGCTCTCTTCTGAGAGAGACGAGATTGCTGCTTGGAATGTCCAGATTAAGGAAAACATTGAACAGCTCAGAAAAGAGTTCCAGGAGCTGAATATGGAAAATGATGCCATGAAAACTTCCTTTGCTGATGCACTAAAAGGGAATGTGGCAGTAAAAGAGGCTGTAAAGGTGGTGACACTGGAAAACATACAAACAGTTGACTATAAAGAGACAGTAATTGAAAAAAGTGAAAGACGTTGTGATGGAAAGGGCAAACCCACTCATCAGACAGGCACTTGATAAGGAGAAGACAGTGGTAATCACAGGCATAAGCGAATCCCAGGAGCCAACATGGCAGGGGAGACTTGAAGAAAATAAGGCTAGGGTTGTAGACCTGATAAGAAAGCTTGGAGTAGTTTGTGGTCCTTCGGATATTGTAAACATTCACCAACTAGGTAAATATTCGAGGGAAGGAAAGCCGAGACCAACAAAAGTAACCTTTGAGAGAGGGGAAACATGTAGGTAAATATTGTTGAGAAAAAAAACTCTAAAAGACCTTCAAGAATTCAAAGAAGTGTTCATTAGACGATACAGAACACAGGAAGAGATGGGAAAGATAAAAAACTTGTTGCAAGAGACAAGAAGGTTAAATGATGAAAGAAATGAAGAACAGGAGAAAAATTTTCGTTACAGAGTTCTTCCAGACAAAGGGGAGATAAAGAAGATAATGACAGAAGATCAGGGGATGGGGCCTCATTAAGATTGTTATACACAAATGCTTGACCCACACAGTGGTGAGGACTCATTCGAGGCAAGATACCTAGATTGCGTACAAGGAAATTTCCTACACCAACACGTAATGGAACCAACAAGGGCCAGGGGTGGGGATGAGCCATCACTACTTGATCTAGTGTTCACAGATAATGTGTTGGATATTGAAAAAATTGAGTATGAACCACCAATTGGAAAGAGTGACCACTGTGTGTTGTTGATGGAGTATATCATTGAAGATATTCTTCCTGAGAGTAGAGGCACTGAGGACATGAGGAGGAACTATCCGAAAGGAGATTACATCAAAATGAATGAGCTTTTTGCAGTTATTGACTGGAGAACCTTATTTTACAACAAATCTGTACAAGAAATATATGACATCTTTTGTGAGAAATATGGGAAGATAGTAGATTGCTGCATACTTGTCACCAAAGTAGGTGTAATTCATGCCAGAGAGAAATGGTTCGATAATGGGTGTAAAAGAGCTAAGGAGTGGAGAGACAAATGCTGGAAAAGGTATAGGAGGAGAAAAAACATAAATGCCTGGCAAACCTACAAAAGAGCAAGAAATGACTACCTAAGTAAAAGGAGAGAGGCAGAGAGAGACTATGAGAGGGACATCACCAGGAAGGCTAAAGAAAATCCCAAACTTTTCCACAGCTTTATCAGAGGAAAACTGAAGGTAAAAGAACATGTTTTAAGGCTAAAGAGAGCGGATGGAAGCATCACTGAGACGGATGAAGAGATCTGCAAAGAATTGAGCAAGGAGTTTCAGTCAGTATTTACAGTAGAAAATACCCCACCCCCTCAGATTGCAGTGATAGAAGCTCAAGGGCCTGTATTAGAGAACATCAACCTTACGACCACAGAGGTATGCAAAGCGCTGATGGATTTAGATGTTCATAAAGCTACAGGTCCTGATGACATATCCCCTCATGTGCTTAAAAAATGCGCAAACACAATATCAGTGGCACTAAGTATCATATTTAAGGAGTCACTGGAGTCGGGGGAGATTCCAAGAGGCTGGAAACAAGCAAATGTGATACCTATCTTCAAAAAGGGAAGGAGGGATACGGCTCTGAACTATAGACCAGTTTCCTTGACCAGCATAGTTTGCAAAGTTATGGAGAAACTACTAAGGAAACATATCTCTCTTCACTTGGAATCCTTCAACTTTTTGTCAGTGAGGCAACATGGCTTCAGAGAAGGTAGATCAACAGTAACAAACTTATTAGAATTTTATGATGAGGTAAGCCAAATCTTACAGGAAAGAGAGGGGTGGGCAGATTGCATATTCCTAGACTTCCAAAAAGCGTTTGACACTGTTCCACATGGGAGACTTATTAGGAAGCTGCAATCAATGGCTAGAATAGGTGGAAATGTTTTGGAATGGATAAAAACTTACCTCGAAGGAAGGGAACAGAGGGTTAGAGTAAGACACTCAGTGTCTGAATGGAGAAGAGTTAGTAGTGGAGTTCCACAGGGTTCAGTTTTAGGGCCACTTTTGTTCCTTGTATATGTAAATGACCTACCAGAGTCTGTAAATTCATTCATGAATATGTTTGCAGATGATACAAAGATTGTGAAGAAAGTAAAAAACGAGAACAATGGTAGAGAACTTCAGGAGGATGAAAATAATCTGCATGAGTGGTCAGAAAAGTGGCTAATGAAATTCAATACTTCAAAATGTAAGGTAATGAGAATGAGTACAAGTGCAAGAAGGCCCAAGCTTGACTACTCGGTGGCTGGAGTACAACTTCAAGAGACAGAAACTGAGAGAGATCTAGGAGTAAACATACTGGCAGATTTGTCTCCAGAAATACATATAAATGGCATAGTAAGGGAAGCATATGCATTCTTATCAAATGTAAGGGAAGCCTTCAGGCACATGGACAAGGCAATGTTCAGAAATATTTATGTAACCTATGTGAGGCCAAAACTCGAATATGCAGCCCCCTTTTGGAATCCGCACTTGAAAAAGCACATAGCTAAGCTTGAAAAAGTTCAAAGACATGCCACGAAACTGGTGCCAGAAATACGCAATCTCAGTTATGATGAGAGGCTGAGGGAATTAGACTTACCATCACTCGAAGCTAGAAGAGTGAGGGGGGATATGGTGACAGTCTTTAAATTCCTTCATGGTTATGATAGAGTAGATAGGGATCGATATTTTGATATGGCTGGCTCTAGAACTAGAGGTCATAGTTTGAAGCTTCGTAAGAAAACTTCTTTGCAGGATGTAAGGAAATACTTTTTCAGTGTAAGAGTAGTTGATAATTGGAATTGGCTAAGCGAGGAGGTAGTTAATGCTATCTCAATCCATAGTTTTAAGGACAGGTATGATAAGTATCACTAAGTATAAAATGGAACCGATGAGGAGACGGGAAGATACGAGCTTTGGGCTCTTTTCCGTAAACACAATTAGGTAATCACAATTAGGTAATCACTAAAACACTAACTCTTATACACTAACACTCACAATTGCACTAACCTTAACAGAATCACTTAACACTAACACTAACAGAATCACTTAACACTAACACAAAAAACTAAGCACTAGGCATGAAACACGAAAAGTGAAACATGAAACACTAACACTATCACTCAACATTATGCATTAAGCACTAACACTATGCACTAAGCACTAATGGTATCAACCAACACTGTGCACTAAGCACTAATACTAAAGACTATCACTAACACTAATAATATGTACGAAACAGTAAAACACCCGCATTGGTCAGTAAACCCTAACACTAAAACTAACACGAAACACTACTAAACACTAAATACGAAAGTCGAAACACTAACAGTATCACTAAACACTAAAACTAAACACTACACATAATCACCAACTCTATGCGCGATGATGATGATGATGATATTCTCCCTTGAGGGTGACCGGGTCTTCCGTTTTTAGCCCGCACGTGGGGTTGTAACAGTCTGTAATGACAATAGAAAACATAAGTGTTCAGCTGAGGATTATTAGTTTACATCAAACCAATATTCTTTTAGTAGCCCTGGATAGGTTGAGGAATTAGTTCTCAACCTCATGAACTCATGTGTTGGTGATGCTTGAGAGTTGTTACATAATTATCTGGGTGGAGGGTATTGACTGATGGTTTTCAGTAGACTGTTATGGAGCTAGCAACATGAAGGGCAATGGGATCTATGCTGGATGTTTCGGGGGCACCAGTTTTCCGTCGATTTCCCGAAATGGCATCACATTCGAGGATGTAGTGGAGCAGTGGATGTGGTGAGGCTTCCTGGCAGAAAGTGCACTCCATAACGATATCCTCAACTATTCGCCAGGTGTACGAGTACCCGAGTCTCAGACGGTACACATTGACTGCCGTGCTTCGTCGAAGGTTCTTGGGCAGGGTGTTTTGCTGAAGATTGGTGGTGGCTTTGTACCACCAGGTGGAGGGGGAGCCGGTGTCTATGCACAGGTTGTGTGTAGTTAGTAAGACGTTAGGGAGTGACTTGGTGGCTTTGGTTCTTATCTGTTGAATCCCAGGAGGCAGAGATATTTGGATTTTTGCTCTAAGAGTGGCTTGTTTGGCGACATGATCGGCTTCCTCATTTCCCTTGATGCCGACGTGCTGGGAATCCAGGCAAGAGTGATGCTATCTATGCACGAAACATAAAATATTAACACTCAGCACTAAGTGCTAACACTAGAGCACAAACAGTAAAGCACAAACACTAGCACTATTACTAAACACTAAATACGAAACACGAAACACGTAGCATGTAACACTATCACCATAGCTAACAAGAAACACGAAATAGTTAGCACGAAGTACTAACACTAACACGATACACTATGCACTAAACACTATCACTGTCACTAACAATATGCACGAAACACGAATTAATAACACTAAGCACTATCACTAAAGCACTAACACTATAATACTAATACTATCACCAACTCTAATACTATCAATAACACTAAACACGAAACACGAAACTCGAAACATGAAGCATGAAGCACATAGCACGTAGCATGTAGCACGTAGCACATTGCACTAACACTATGCACGAAACACGAAACATTAACACTAAGCACTTAGTACTAACACGAAAACATTAACACTAAAATCCTAACACTAAACGCTAACACCAAAAGACTATCACTATCTCTATCACCAACACTAAGCACTAAACATGAAACACAGAAACACGAAATACTATCACTAAAACAACATCACTAAAGCACTAATACAAAAATACTAACATTAAAACACTAACACTAAAATACTAACATTAAAACACTAAGAGTAAAACACTATCACTAAACACAATTACTAAGCACTATCACTAAACACAATCACTAAACACTATCACTAAACCCTAAGCACTAACACTAAGCAATAATACTATGCACTAACACTAATGCTCTCACTAACACTATCACTAACACTCTCACTAAACATGAAACACGAAAACACTATCAGTAAAGCTCTAAGAATAGCACTAAGCACTAACACTAAAACACTATCACTAACATAATCACTATCACTAAACACTAACACTAACACAAAACACTAACACTAACACGAAACTCTGAGCACTAAGCACGAAACATGAAGCATGCATCATGAACTATGAAACACTAAACAAGAAACACAAAACTCTTAAACATTTATGCACTAGCACTAAAACACTACCACTTATTATAAACACTAAAGCTAAACACTAAAGACTAACTCGGTTACTTTCACTACCTCATGCACTATCACTAGCCACTAACACTAACACGAAGCATGAAATATTAACACTAAGCACTAATACTAGAATGCTAACACTAAAACACTAACACTGAAAACTAAGCACTAACACTAAAACAGTAACACTTAGCACTATCACTAAGCACTAACACGAAACTCTGAACATGAAACACTAAACACTAAATACGAAGCACGAAGCATGAAACATGAAACACGAAACACTAACTCAGAGCATTAACATTAGGCACTAACACTAAAACACTAACACTGAAAACTAAGCAATAACACAAAAACACTAACACTATCACTATCATTTTCACTAAACACTAACACTTAAGTACTAACAGTAACACTAAAACGCTAACTTTAATGTGCTAACACCAACACACTTACACTTGCACAAACACTAACAGAATCACTTATCACAAACAGAATCACTTAACACTTACACAAAACACTAAGCACTAGGCATGAAACACGAAACACGAAAGATAATACACGAAACACTAACAGTATCACTCAACACCAAACACTAACACTAAACACTATCACTAATATCACTCAACACTGTGCACTAAGCACTAATACTAAAGACTATCACTAACACTAACAATATGTAAGAAACACGAAACATTAACACTGTGCAATAACACTAAAACACTCACATTGGTCACTAAGCCCTAACACTAAAGCTAACACGAAACACTAAATTCGAAACACGAAGCATGAGTTTGAAAGTTCTGACAAAAGTTGGCTTTGGCCTTTGTTTACCAACAAAATTCCAGCCAATGAGAGAGTAGTGAGGTAGGTGTAGCTTCATTGGCGGACCAGTCACTAAGCTAGGGGACAGGATGAAACAGGATGCATTCACCTGCGGCCAGCCGGTTCCATGGTTTCACACTGTGATGGTTGATGGTCTTGGGTAGCTAGTCTGAGGCGACTCCAGAACTTCACAGGGGAGAGAGAGAGTGAGGACGATGTTGACACTATGAAAGCTGAAGATCGACTAACGTAGATTTTACAGGACACCTCGTTTTATACCCAAGTAATTACCTAATAGTGTGATTACCTAATTGTGATTACCTAATTGTGTTTACGGGAAAGAGCCCAAAGCTCGTATCTTCCCGTCTCCTCATCGGTTCCATTTTATACTTAGTGATACTTATCATACCTGTCCTTAAAACTATGGATTGAGATAGCATTAACTACCTCCTCGCTTAGCCAATTCCAATTATCAACTACTCTTACACTGAAAAAGTATTTCCTTACATCCTGCGAAGAAGTTTTCTTACGAAGCTTAAAGCTATGACCTCTAGTTCTAGAGCCAGCCATATCAAAATATCGATCCCTATCCACTCTATTATAACCATGAAGGAATTTAAAGACAGTCACCATATCCCCCCCTCACTCTTCTAGCTTCGAGTGATGGTAAGTCTAATTCCCTCAGCCTCTCATCATAACTGAGATTGCGTATTTCTGGCACCAGTTTCGTGGCATGTCTTTGAACTTTTTCAAGCTTAGCTATGTGCTTTTTCAAGTGCGGATTCCAAAAGGGGGCTGCATATTCGAGTTTTGGCCTCACATAGGTTACATAAATATTTTTGAACATTTCCTTGTCCATGTGCCTGAAGGCTACCCTTACATTTGATAAGAATGCATATGCTTCCCTTACTATGCCATTTATATGTATTTCTGGAGACAAATCTGCCAGTATGTTTACTCCTAGATCTCTCTCAGTTTCTGTCTCTTGAAGTTGTACTCCAGCCACCGAGTAGTCAAGCTTGGGCCTTCTTGCACTTGTACCCATTCTCATTACCTTACATTTTGAAGTATTGAATTTCATTAGCCACTTTTCTGACCATTCATGCAGATTATTTAGATCCTCCTGAAGTTCTCTACCATTGTTCTCGTTTTTCACTTTCTTCACAATCTTTGCATCATCTGCAAACATATTCATGAATGATTTTACAGACTCTGGTAGGTCATTTACATATACAAGGAACAAAAGTGGCCCTAAAACTGAACCCTGTGGAACTCCACTACTAACTCTTCTCCATTCAGACACTGAGTGTCTTATTCTAACCCTCTGTTCCCTTCCTTCTAAGTAAGTTTTTATCCATTCCAAAATATTTCCACCTATTCTAGCCATTGATTGCAGCTTCCTAATAAGTCTCCCATGTGGAACAGTGTCAAACGCTTTCTGGAAGTCTAGGAATATGCAATCTGCCCAGCCCTCTCTTTCCTGTAAGATTTGGTGTATGTGTGTGTGTGTGTGTGTGTGCAATGTAGCCAACTCTTTCGCCAGAATGTAGCAACCCTCAAAAACACTAGCCAAAAGTCGCCACATTGCAAAGGAGATTTTCTATGATACTTACCATAGCCGCTAACATTCAAAATATCCAGCTCTAAAATAGCTAGTTGAAATTGGCAATCCTTCTACTAGTGGATTTTCGCCACTTTGCAAATTGGTAAGCAAAAATGAATAAAAAAAATGAGAAAGACAAGCAAGTGCTAGCACGCATCATAGATGAAAATGACACACACACACAGGGAAGTTCTGAGCTTGGGTCTTTTTCCCGTAAGCACAATTAGGTAATCACACACACACACACACACACACACACACACACACACACACACACACACACACACACACACACACACACACACACACACACACACACACACACACACACACACACACACACACACACACACAGATGAGCAGTACCACTGATACCAGAGTATTATTATCTAGTTTGGGAATACCGTTTCCAGAATTTGCGCCGTTGAGCACACTTGTTCTTTTTACTGGAATATGGTGTATTTCCTGTATCTCTCTGGTGCTTAAAATCTGTTTGTTGAAGACTTCCTACTGGAAAAAAAGATATATTTTTACAATATCAAAGTCCTCAAGAAACTTTATTCCAAGATTACTTCTGGAGGAAAAGATATATTACCACAATGGGAGAAGACGCTTCTCTTTATTAAACTCTTCAACGGGGATATTTGAGGCATAATATATTGAGACGTGTACCTAATTGTGCCTACGGGAAAGAGCCCCATGCTCGTAACTTCCTGTCTCCTGGTGGTTCCATTTCGTACTTAGTGATACTTATCAGACTTGTCCTTAAAAATATGGACTGAGTTAGCATTAACTACCTCCTCGCTTAGCAAACTCCAGTTTTCAAGTACTCTTACACTAAAAAAGTACCCCCTTACATTTTGCAAAGAAGTTTTCTTACGAAGCTTCAAGCTATTACCTCTAGTTCTAGTGCCAGTCATATCAGAATATCGATCCTTATCCACTCTGTCATAACCAAGAAGGAATTTAAAAACCGTCACCATAACCGCCTGCAATCTTCTAGCTTCGAGTAAGTCTAATTCCCTGAACCTCTCATCATAGCTGAGATTGAATTTATCTGGCATCAGTTTCGTGGCATGTCTTTGAACATTTTTCAGCTTAACTACGTGTTTTTTCAAGAGCGGATTCCAAAAGGGGGTTGCATATTAAAGCTTTGCCCTCACATAGGTTACATAAAATATTTCTGATTATTTCCTTGTCCATGTGCCTGAAGGCTACCCTTACATTTGCTAAGAAAGCATATGCTGCCCTTACTATGCCATTTATACGCATTTATGGAGACAAATCGGCTAGTATGTTTACTCCTAGATCTCTCTCATTCTGTCTCTTGACGTTCTACTCTTGCCACTGAGTAGTCAAAGTTGGGCATCCAGCACTTGTACCCATTCTTATTACCTTACATTTTGAAGTAATGAATTTCATTAGCCGCTTTTCTGACCACTCATGCAGACTATTTAGATCGTCCTGAAGTTTTCTACCATTGTTCTCGTTTCTTACTTTCTTCACAATCTTTGCATCATCTGCAAACATATTCATGAATAAATTTAGAGACTCTGGTAGGTCATTTACATATACAAGGAACAAAATTGACCCTAAAACTGAACCCTGTGGAACCCTCTACTAACTCTTCTCCATTCAGACACTGAGTGTCTTACTCTAACCCTTTCTTTCCTTTAGGTAAGCTTTTATCCATACCAAGACATTTCCACCCATTCTTGCCATTGCTTGCAGCTTCTTGATAAGTCTCCCTAGCGGGACAGTGTCAAATGCTTTCTGGAAGTCTTGGAATATTCATTCTGCCCAGCCCTCTCTTTCCTGTAAGACTAGGCTTACCTCATTATAAAATTTCAATAAGTTTGTTATTGCTGATCTACCTTCTCTGGAGCCATGTTGTCTCACTGACAAAAAGTTGAGGGATTCCAAGCGAAGAGAGATATGTTTCCTTAGTAGTTTCTCCATAAATTTGCAAACTATGCTGGTTAAGGAAACAGGTCTATAGTTTAGATCCATATTCCTCCTTCCCTTTTTGAAGATAGGTATCACGTTCGCTTGTAGTCGGGTCAACAAGATTTCCGGAGATTCTTAGTACCCCTCTATACCGGGTACTGGGAGCCATGAGTTGTGGACCTTCCATAAATATAGAAAAAAAAAATAGAGTAAAAAGAGAGCAAAATGATACAAATATGGGGAGTGTAGTGACTTGTCAAATGTAATGGGATAGCAAGAGATGTGTAATGAATACGGCAGAATATTCGGTGTAGATGTAGACATAAGGAAAGAGCCTGGAGCTGTCTGGACCAGTCCAAGTTTATTCTGTAATACCTTCAGTCGTAGTATTTCAACGGACGGCTGGTGTCATGGCCAACCTGCTGATCATAATCTATATATATATATATATATATATATATATATATATATATATATATATATATATATATATATATATATATATATATATATATATATGTGTGATTACCTAATTGTGATTACCTAATTGTGTTTACGGGAAAGAGCCCAAAGCTCGTATCTTCCCGTCTCCTCATCGGTTCCATTTTATACTTAGTGATACTTATCATACCTGTCCTTAAAACTATGGATTGAGATAGCATTAACTACCTCCTCGCTTAGCCAATTCCAATTATCAACTACTCTTACACTGAAAAAGTATTTCCTTACATCCTGCGAAGAAGTTTTCTTACGAAGCTTAAAGCTATGACCTCTAGTTCTAGAGCCAGCCATATCAAAATATCGATCCCTATCCACTCTATTATAACCATGAAGGAATTTAAAGACTGTCACCATATCCCCCCCTCACTCTTCTAGCTTCGAGTGATGGTAAGTCTAATTCCCTCAGCCTCTCATCATAACTGAGATTGCGTATTTCTGGCACCAGTTTCGTGGCATGTCTTTGAACTTTTTCAAGCTTAGCTATGTGCTTTTTCAAGTGCGGATTCCAAAAGGGGGCTGCATATTCGAGTTTTGGCCTCACATAGGTTACATAAATATTTTTGAACATTTCCTTGTCCATGTGCCTGAAGGCTACCCTTACATTTGATAAGAATGCATATGCTGCCCTTACTATGCCATTTATATGTATTTCTGGAGACAAATCTGCCAGTATGTTTACTCCTAGATCTCTCTCAGTTTCTGTCTCTTGAAGTTGTACTCCAGCCACCGAGTAGTCAAGCTTGGGCCTTCTTGCACTTGTACCCATTCTCATTACCTTACATTTTGAAGTATTGAATTTCATTAGCCACTTTTCTGACCATTCATGCAGATTATTTAGATCCTCCTGAAGTTCTCTACCATTGTTCTCGTTTTTCACTTTCTTCACAATCTTTGCATCATCTGCAAACATATTCATGAATGATTTTACAGACTCTGGTAGGTCATTTACATATACAAGGAACAAAAGTGGCCCTAAAACTGAACCCTGTGGAACTCCACTACTAACTCTTCTCCATTCAGACACTGAGTGTCTTATTCTAACCCTCTGTTCCCTTCCTTCTAAGTAAGTTTTTATCCATTCCAAAATATTTCCACCTATTCTAGCCATTGATTGCAGCTTCCTAATAAGTCTCCCATGTGGAACAGTGTCAAACGCTTTCTGGAAGTCTAGGAATATGCAATCTGCCCAGCCCTCTCTTTCCTGTAAGATTTGGTGTATGTGTGTGTGTGTGTGTGTGCAATGTAGCCAACTCTTTCGCCAGAATGTAGCAACCCTCAAAAACACTAGCCAAAAGTCGCCACATTGCAAAGGAGATTTTCTATGATACTTACCATAGCCGCTAACATTCAAAATATCCAGCTCTAAAATAGCTAGTTGAAATTGGCAATCCTTCTACTAGTGGATTTTCGCCACTTTGCAAATTGGTAAGCAAAAATGAATAAAAAAAATGAGAAAGACAAGCAAGTGCTAGCACGCATCATAGATGAAAATGACACACACACACAGGGAAGTTCTGAGCTTGGGTCTTTTTCCCGTAAGCACAATTAGGTAATCACACACACACACACACACACACACACACACACACACACACACACACACACACACACACACACACACACACACACACACACACACACACACACACACACACACACACACACAGATGAGCAGTACCACTGATACCAGAGTATTATTATCTAGTTTGGGAATACCGTTTCCAGAATTTGCGCCGTTGAGCACACTTGTTCTTTTTACTGGAATATGGTGTATTTCCTGTATCTCTCTGGTGCTTAAAATCTGTTTGTTGAAGACTTCCTACTGGAAAAAAAGATATATTTTTACAATATCAAAGTCCTCAAGAAACTTTATTCCAAGATTACTTCTGGAGGAAAAGATATATTACCACAATGGGAGAAGACGCTTCTCTTTATTAAACTCTTCAACGGGGATATTTGAGGCATAATATATTGAGACGTGTACCTAATTGTGCCTACGGGAAAGAGCCCCATGCTCGTAACTTCCTGTCTCCTGGTGGTTCCATTTCGTACTTAGTGATACTTATCAGACTTGTCCTTAAAAATATGGACTGAGTTAGCATTAACTACCTCCTCGCTTAGCAAACTCCAGTTTTCAAGTACTCTTACACTAAAAAAGTACCCCCTTACATTTTGCAAAGAAGTTTTCTTACGAAGCTTCAAGCTATTACCTCTAGTTCTAGTGCCAGTCATATCAGAATATCGATCCTTATCCACTCTGTCATAACCAAGAAGGAATTTAAAAACCGTCACCATAACCGCCTGCAATCTTCTAGCTTCGAGTAAGTCTAATTCCCTGAACCTCTCATCATAGCTGAGATTGAATTTATCTGGCATCAGTTTCGTGGCATGTCTTTGAACATTTTTCAGCTTAACTACGTGTTTTTTCAAGAGCGGATTCCAAAAGGGGGTTGCATATTAAAGCTTTGCCCTCACATAGGTTACATAAAATATTTCTGATTATTTCCTTGTCCATGTGCCTGAAGGCTACCCTTACATTTGCTAAGAAAGCATATGCTGCCCTTACTATGCCATTTATACGCATTTATGGAGACAAATCGGCTAGTATGTTTACTCCTAGATCTCTCTCATTCTGTCTCTTGACGTTCTACTCTTGCCACTGAGTAGTCAAAGTTGGGCATCCAGCACTTGTACCCATTCTTATTACCTTACATTTTGAAGTAATGAATTTCATTAGCCGCTTTTCTGACCACTCATGCAGACTATTTAGATCGTCCTGAAGTTTTCTACCATTGTTCTCGTTTCTTACTTTCTTCACAATCTTTGCATCATCTGCAAACATATTCATGAATAAATTTAGAGACTCTGGTAGGTCATTTACATATACAAGGAACAAAATTGACCCTAAAACTGAACCCTGTGGAACCCTCTACTAACTCTTCTCCATTCAGACACTGAGTGTCTTACTCTAACCCTTTCTTTCCTTTAGGTAAGCTTTTATCCATACCAAGACATTTCCACCCATTCTTGCCATTGCTTGCAGCTTCTTGATAAGTCTCCCTAGCGGGACAGTGTCAAATGCTTTCTGGAAGTCTTGGAATATTCATTCTGCCCAGCCCTCTCTTTCCTGTAAGACTAGGCTTACCTCATTATAAAATTTCAATAAGTTTGTTATTGCTGATCTACCTTCTCTGGAGCCATGTTGTCTCACTGACAAAAAGTTGAGGGATTCCAAGCGAAGAGAGATATGTTTCCTTAGTAGTTTCTCCATAAATTTGCAAACTATGCTGGTTAAGGAAACAGGTCTATAGTTTAGATCCATATCCCTCCTTCCCTTTTTGAAGATAGGTATCACGTTCGCTTGTAGTCGGGTCAACAAGATTTCCGGAGATTCTTAGTACCCCTCTATACCGGGTACTGGGAGCCATGAGTTGTGGACCTTCCATAAATATAGAAAAAAAATAGAGTAAAAAGAGAGCAAAATGATACAAATATGGGGAGTGTAGTGACTTGTCAAATGTAATGGGATAGCAAGAGATGTGTAATGAATACGGCAGAATATTCGGTGTAGATGTAGACATAAGGAAAGAGCCTGGAGCTGTCTGGACCAGTCCAAGTTTATTCTGTAATACCTTCAGTCGTAGTATTTCAACGGACGGCTGGTGTCATGGCCAACCTGCTGATCATAATCTATATATATATATATATATATATATATATATATATATATATATATATATATATATATATATATATATATATATATATATATATATATATATATATATATATATATATATATATATATATATATATATATATGTGATTACCTAATTGTGATTACCTAATTGTGTTTACGGGAAAGAGCCCAAAGCTCGTATCTTCCCGTCTCCTCATCGGTTCCATTTTATACTTAGTGATACTTATCATACCTGTCCTTAAAACTATGGATTGAGATAGCATTAACTACCTCCTCGCTTAGCCAATTCCAATTATCAACTACTCTTACACTGAAAAAGTATTTCCTTACATCCTGCGAAGAAGTTTTCTTACGAAGCTTCAAACTATGACCTCTAGTTCTAGAGCCAGCCATATCAAAATATCGATCCCTATCCACTCTATCATAACCATGAAAGAATTTAAAGACTGTCACCATATCCCCCCTCACTCTTCTAGCTTCGAGTGATGGTAAGTCTAATTCCCTCAGCCTCTCATCATAACTGAGATTGCGTATTTCTGGCACCAGTTTCGTGGCATGCCTTTGAACTTTTTCAAGCTTAGCTATGTGCTTTTTCAAGTGCGGATTCCAAAAGGGGGCTGCATATTCGAGTTTTGGCCTCACATAGGTTACATAAATATTTTTGAACATTTCCTTGTCCATGTGCCTGAAGGCTACCCTTACATTTGATAAGAATGCATATGCTGCCCTTACTATGCCATTTATATGTATTTCTGGAGACAAATCTGCCAGTATGTTTACTCCTAGATCTCTCTCAGTTTCTGTCTCTTGAAGTTGTACTCCAGCCACCGAGTAGTCAAGCTTGGGCCTTCTTGCACTTGTACCCATTCTCATTACCTTACATTTTGAAGTATTGAATTTCATTAGCCACTTTTCTGACCACTCATGCAGATTATTTAGATCCTCCTGAAGTTCTCTACCATTGTTCTCGGTTTTTAGTTTCTTCACAATCTTTGCATCATCTGCAAACATATTCATGAATGAATTTACAGACTCTGGTAGGTCATTTACATATACAAGGAACAAAAGTGGCCCTAAAACTGAACCCTGTGGAACTCCACTACTAACTCTTCTCCATTCAGACACTGAGTGTCTTACTCTAACCCTCTGTTCCCTTCCTTCTAAGTAAGTTTTTATCCATTCCAAAACATTTCCACCTATTCAAGCCATTGATTGCAGCTTCCTAATAAGTCTCCCATGTGGAACAGTGTCAAACGCTTTCTGGAAGTCTAGGAATATGCAATCTGCCCAGCCCTCTCTTTCCTGTAAGATTCGGCTTACCTCATCATAAAATTCTAATAAGTTTGTTACTGTTGATCTACCTTCTCTGAAGCCATGTTGCCTCACTGACAAAAAGTTGAAGGATTCCAAGTGAAGAGAGATATGTTTCCTTAGTAGTTTCTCCATAACTTTGCAAACTATGCTGGTCAAGGAAACTGGTCTATAGTTCAGAGCCGTATCCCTCCTTCTCTTTTTGAAGATAGGTATCACATTTGCTTGTTTCCAGCATCTTGGAATCTCCCCCGACTCCAGTGACTCCTTAAATATGATACTTAGTGCCACTGATATTGTGTTTGCGCATTTTTTAAGCACATGAGGGGATATGTCATCAGGACCTGTAGCTTTATGAACATCTAAATCCATCAGCGCTTTGCGTGTGTGTGTGTGATTACCTAATTGTGATCACCTAATTGTGTTTACGGGAAAGAGCCCAAAGCTCGTATCTTCCCGTCTCCTGATCGGTTCCATTTTTAGACTTAGTGATACTTATCATACCTGTCCTTAAAACTATGGATTGAGATAGCATTAACTACCTCCTCGCTTAGCGAATTCCAATTATCAACTACTCTTACACTGAAAAAGTATTTCCTTACATCCTGCAAACAAGGATGTAAGTGTGTGTGTGTGTGTGTGTGTGTGTGTGTGTGTGTGTGTGTGTGTGTGTGTGTGTGTGTGTGTGTGTGTGTGTGTGTTAACCTTTCTGATGACATTTGTTGATTACGAAACAGAGCGACCAAATATCAATATCATGGAGGCTTCACGTCACTGTGATATTGCATAAACAATTAAAAAGTAATTGAAGCAATTCATGAAGAACACAGATGCAAAGTCAGTGTTAAAAGATTCTATCAAGTATATTTACAGTAAATAGGGGATACTCTAGGGCGGCGTTTCTTTTCCTCTTCAGACCTCAGCAACCTCTGTAGTCAGGTCTAGGCAGTCCAGCACCCCCAAACTTTGGTTAACATCTGGTTATCACAAGGATAAAGTAAAGTGAAGTGCATTACTGATTGATCATTTATTCTGATCATTCTCCAAAACAAAAACATCAAGGATGCCAATACTATTGGCAAAAACAATAAGAAAAGCCGAAAAAAACTGAAGAACATGGACAATCTCAATCAAACATGCACTCATCAATGCGATTTTTGTTGTTACTTTTATGTTACTAGTTTCTCAAATCAAGGCCTCGTGTTAGCCCAAGCCACCCTCATATCAAGGTACAAACCCCCTTGAAGGCAGTTATGGACAATTGTTTTGATTAGGAGCATGATGGAGAATGCCCTATCACACAGGAAGGTAGTGGGAAATAAAAGGATCATCTCCAACTCTGCCCTCGCCGGTCTAGGGTACGCTACCAACTGATCACATCAAATACCAGACAGCAGTAATGTACGGAATTTTGTCTGAAAACTCTGGTCTACCTGCAGATCAATAAGCTCCATTAGGTTGTTAGCATCACTCATGTCTACCAGGAAGTGCTGCTGAATTCATTCTGGAAATGTATGATCCTTGGAAAAGTACATTGTTATGGTAGTCTCTAAGTGTGAGAGGTGAGTAACAATATTTTCTACAAGCATGGGGCTGTTTGTCTTATCCCCCAATTCCTCTTCAAGGATAGGGAAGCTTCCCAAACTACCTCCCTGTATTCGATGCTTCCATATTGAGAACTTTCTCTTGTAGGCTTCTACCTTCTGTTCAAACATTATTACTAGCAAACAAACTTTGCATGGACAAATTGGAGTCATTTAAATGACTGAAAATATCCGTAAGAAGAGAGAAAGGATGAACGATTTGTCCTCGAATTTGTCAGTGAAAGTACTTTAATACTCTCAGAAAAATATTGCAATCTTATCATTGAGCTCTGCAATGAGGGGTCAGGATTTTCTGTGTGAAGAGAAGTACTTGATGTTCAATGTTCATCTAATCACAAAGTAACTTGATCACTCTGTGGTTCAAAGGATGGCCCCAGATGAAATTCACAACTTGAACACAGATAAACAGAACTTCTTTTAGGTGAGACAGTAATATTGTTGCCGCCAAAGTATGGCGATGGAGAACATAGTGCTTGACAGTGGTATCTGTTACTTTCTCCCTTAACAGAGCAGCAAAGCCGGACCTATTCCCTATCACGGATGGGGAACCACTAGTTCTTATGCTTATCTTCTTCTTTCATTGACATTTGGAAAAAAGTCGAAGAAGAGGATTTTATCTTTAATCTCACCATCCTTGATGTATCGAATATACACATTCAGCTAACTTAGGTTGAATTCATCAGTCGGTTCATCCAACTGCAACTAATGTGGATGGGACTGTCTTTAATCTATTAAACAATTTGGTCCAAGATGTTGCAGTTCATATCTGCAACCTCGCTGAAATGATATAATTAAACAGAGACACGTCCTTTACCTTCTTGGCTGCCTTTGTTCTCCGAACCAGTTCTACCATCCGAATAGTGCCAGGCTTAATCAGCATTGCTGGAGTCGAATGCAAAGCCTTCTCCATGACGCACTGGTATGCCACCTCATAGGAGGCTTTTTTTTTTAATAGATTCTCCACCCAAGGATGGGAGGAATGGGATATGGAGGACCCGTAGGGCAGGCATCAGCTGTCATAGGCCCCAACCCCCCACTGTGGTGACCAGCCAGCAGCAACCTCCCCAGTAAACAGCTTAAACTCTCTTGCCTGGACGAGGCTCGATCCGTCGACATCGAGAATGCGAGGCAAGCGTGTTACCACTGTACTAGTCAGGAGGCTTATAAGATGCTTGTAGAAGTGGTTTCTGCACTGGTTTGAATTCAAGTCAAGGTAGTGTACCATTCTTGCCATATCTAGCCATCGTAGCTTGTAGAGCTTGGGGAGTCTGCTAATGTTCTGCAACTGGATGCTTCGCCTGGTGTTCTCGAAGTCTAGCAAGCTTCATATTAGAGTTGCAAATAATGAAATGGCAGGTCATGCATTGTGACTGGTATGGTCCTCCACGATCATTCAGGAGTGAACTGAAGCCATGCGTGACATATTCGTCACGCCATTTGCTTGTCCTCATCATTGCAGAATCACACAAACCTGTGGACAAAACAAAGAGTATGGTAGCAAAAGAGCACCAGTAAAAATTTAAATTTAATCTTTAAAATTCAAGCACTTGGTGTTTTAGCCTTAGGTAACGTCCCCATAAAAAAGAAAAAAAAATGACAAAGTAATTAACCGCTTAGAGAGATGTTAACCTTGAAACAGACTTAGAAGAACACATTCTTACAGCACCTCTGAGGTGTAGAGAAAGAGAACAGAAATGGGGTATGTTGTCACTTGTCAAATGTGAAGAGATAGTAAGGGAACTGTAATGAATACCCCAGAATAGTCGGTGTAGATGAGAAGACTGAATGCAGACTTAAATAATGAGCTGTCTTGGCCAATCCTATTTATGTCCAGAACTTTTGCAATGGGAGGATGGTTTCGACAGCCAACCTACTATGGGCGTTGCAGACATGCTTATTAATGTTATTTTGATCACACTTTAAAACAAATTGGGCATCTTCTCAAGCACCCGCTTTTCTACATTAATTTATTAAATATTTACATTCAACCGTATTTCCTGAAGAAATGCGCAAATTAATACTAGATAAATTTGACCATGTAATTATAATTGGGGATTCAAATTTCAATATGCCACAGAAGAATGCATTGTCTGTGCTATGCCCTGTATGCAACTCAAACAATATTATCAAGTCCAATCAATGAACTATAACTGATGTCATGTTTGTAACAAAACGTAGGGAGTATATAAAAGGCTTCTCAGTAGACACTGGCATAAGCAATTTTCATAGCCTCAAATAAATGGCGTACTTAGGCAGCATCTTCGCATGCCACCTATAAAAGTGACAATATAAACTATGAAGAGGTAAACTCAGAATTAACCGTCATGAATATAGAATTGATGGCTATGGCAGAAGATAATGTAAATAAAACTTTTTAGGACAGTTCGGTAGAGCCGTTTCAGCGCAGAACACTTTTGGCTCTCCTTCTCGGCTCAAACCCTATTCGGCGTGGTCGTTTTGGAGCAGAGCCTATTCTGCAGAAACCTTATTCAATGAGGCAGCTTCGGCACAGACCCAATTTGGTGCAGACTTACGACTTGTCATAAAAATATAATTGTAGAATAGACATATATCTAGGAGCGCTTTAAAAATGTTTCCAAAAATAAAGTTTTAATTTGTTAGTTGAAAAAACTTTATCATGCTAATTTTATTTTAATCCAACTTAACCTAACAGTATCGTAGAAAAAGTTCTTTTGTGCGAGATTAAGCTCAGCAGCTAAAATGTCCTGCACCGAAAATTTCCTTTACCGAAAATTATCTGTGTTGAAAAGGTTTCGCACCGAAAAGGTCCTGCACTGAAAATAGTCTATGCCGAAATGAATCTAGCGCCAATTTGAGTCATACCGTGTAAATATTGCCTTTAATGATTTACAGAAAGTTCTAATGGAACTTGAAAAGCAGAAAATCACAGATGCAAATGACTTTCATTGTATTAATAAAGAAGTTAAAAAAGCTATCCTAAAACCCAATCAATATGGGAATAAATTCTTCAAACACCAGTATAGAAAACAAGGGAACACAGTAACACTTATAAAGAGGAGGAAAATCCGTAAGTGTATTGAAGAAATATACCAAATATACTCAAGGAATAAAGACTTCTAAAAAACTATATAACCTGCCTTTTGCAAAACTAAGTCTGCATCAGACAACATACACCTTTTATAAAGTGACATAATTTCAACAAACTGTGTAGATATCTGTAAAAATTTTAACAAATTCATTAAGGAAATAGGGTCTGAGATTGGAAGCACAGAAAATAATGATAGAGAACTAGAACAAATAATTGCTGGTAATGATAATCACACAAGTGTAAATATAACCCTTAAAATTATTTTTGCCCGTGCACGAACCTTTGACTTTCGTTATTTCACTGAACATGAAGTTTGGAAAACTGTAAAATCTTTATCGGCCAAAAAAGCTGGAGGATATGATGAAATTCCCATAACATTTACTAAATAGACTAGACAGAATCTCATTAAACCGATGACAATGATAGTTAAAAATTATATACAAGAGAAGAAAATACCTGTGAATATGAAAAAAGCAAACATAACCCTTAAGTACAAAAAGAAGGACAAACCTAATAAAGACAGTTAGAGATCAATAAATGCGCCTGTAGCTCTATTAAAGGTAATTGGAAAATTACTTTATAAACAAATATATAAATACATGCAACAACTGCTGCAAGAAAACTTATTTGGGTTTAGAAAAGGTTACGGATGTCAGCATATCAATTAGAATGACTGAAGACTGGCGGAATGCACTAGATAATAATCAAACTGTGGGAATAGTAACCATTGATATATCAAAAGAATCTGACTCTATGTCTCAAGGATTATTAATAAGCAAACTTAATGCAGATGGATTCAGAAGGAATGCATTCGAAACGATCAAGTCATATCTAGTGAACAGATTGCAAAAGAGATAATGTAAATCACACTTTCTCAAACTGGATTACAATGATCAAAAGTGTCCACGGGGGTCACTACTAGATCCCCTGTTATCTAACATATTTATTAAGGATCTATTATACAATGGCATATGTTCAAATGTGCGAAGAAATTTCAACTTATGTTCGTTAGAAGCCAAGAGTCAGATAATTAGCTCAATAGTGGATCACTGGTTATAAAGTTTAAGTACATGAAAAAGTCATAATCCATATATATTCTAGGCACAGATTTTGATAAACTAACCTTCAACATTCATAGAGGTAATGTCTTCACCCAAACAAGTAAACAAATAAATACCTTAAAAAGAATAGAGGCACTTCTTAGATAAGCAGTATAAAAATACGATGCATCGCACTTACAAGAGTAGCAAATGTAACTCCTGCCCCCTGATTTGGATGCTCACAAGAAAAATTAATATAGATAAACTTGAAAAGATAAATAAAACAGCCCTGCAATTTGTAGACAAAAATAATGAAATATAACATAAAGATCTTCGTAGAGAAGGAAAGCAACCCATAGTTAACCAAAGATGCATAAATTTAACGTCAGGTCAAAACTTTTGAAGGCTAGAGAAGATATCTATATCCTTGGAATATATGATACATTTTGTGTCCTTCAATTTAATACTGTGAATTATGGTGAGAGAAGCTTTAGATACTACGGAGCAAAATTGTGAATACTAATCCCAAGTAATATTAGATGCAAAGTCTCTCCCCTCAGCAGCTTCAGATCTGCTGATACTGACTGGTTTAAATCTCATAGTAACATGGCTAATTTTAGTCTCCTGTGGTATATGAATTCATAACTTTAAACCAGAGACAGTGGAAGCGCAATGCAGGATACAATCATGCAGGCATAACTTGCACGGTACTACACAGACAAAAGTCTTATTTCTCAAACATATAGAGTAGTATAAAATGTGTAGCTCAATTTTTCACAGTGTAGTGTTCATATTGCTAGCAGATTTTATTACTTTTCTAATTTTTATTAGGTAATTTTGTAGACGGTCGTATATAAACTTTTGCTCGAATCATGTATTCTTTTCTTGAACTGCGAACTGTATTTGTGATTCTGTGATGATATACGACCTAAAATAAAATTTTACTACTACTACTACTACTACTACTACTACTACTACTACTACTACTACTACTACTACTACTACTACTACTACTACTACTACTACTACTACTACTACTACTACTACTACTACTACTACTACTACTACTACTACTACTACTACTACTACTACTACTAATAATAATAATAATAATAATAATAATTAATAATAATAATTCTCATGGATTTCAAGATGAAAAAGTTGTTCCGAGATGGAAGAGATGGTTAAGATTGGAGTAATGCAAAGAACTTACAATTTGGGTATGATATTTATGTAATTAATAAAATATTACAAGACATACAAGATACACAACACATTTCCAGAGTAATGGGACTTACGATAAACCTAAGAAAAAAAAATATTGATAACAGTGTATGCACAGAGAAGAAATAGCACTAGACGGAGAGACGATTTATGAAGATGACTATTTTAAATTTATTGGAACACTGATATCCAGTGATATCCAAGTGAACTGGAGTTTGGTGAAAAACTGAAAATGGCAAATCAAACAACTGGTAATTTGAGCAAGATCTGGATATCTAGTATGATGATTTTGCATAAGAAAGATTATACTTCAGTCTGGATGGCAAAGTAGAACGAGTAAAGAAACCACAAGGGAAATTACCGAAATTTCTTATGTAAAATGAAGTAATGATGCATTGGAAATGGTGATGGTTTGGACACGCTTTTCGCACAGCAGCACGGAAAACAGTACAAGACAATGTCAACTGGGCTCTTTAGGGTACCAAAGGAGTTGAAAGACACAGATCTCATAGGGTGAGAATGAAGAGACGTGCCGCTGTAGATAAACTGAAATCTTTAGAACTGAGAGGAGGAATATCTCTTGACTAGCATGTATCGCATGGCGTTGGAGGAAATGATGAAGATGATGATAATGATAACGATGGTGATGATTTTTGATAAATACTTAAGCAACGTGATGGTTTGCGTAACTTTCTCTTCGACTTCTGTTATTTTTAACAAGCTCATTAGTAGATCACCATTATATTTTCATAATGCGATTTGGTAGTCATTCATTATAAAGGACAAATTCTTCATATTTTCATTGTACTTGTTGTAACCTCATTCCCCATCGATTAAATATTTTACTAACTTCTGTAGACTACTTACACATTTATTAGGGATTAAATGAGCTTCTACATTGCACATGGTGGTTATAATGTACTGTATTTATACTTTAGAATATGTACATACCATAGATATTTCTGCTTTCACACCCGCAACCCTGATCAAGTAGCCATAAAAGTTGCCGAGTTCATAACCTCGGGAAAGGAGGTGTTCATCCCCTGATCTATGAAAACTCTTTTTTCGCCTAATCCTTGGCTTGACCGTGCCTTCTCTATGGCTATACAGGCCAGGGATCGGGCATACCAGTCGTACCAAGCCTCTCCTGATGTAACTCACTCTGCTTTTGCTACAGCTAGGAATCACTGTACTGCTTAGATTCGAAGGTCTAAAGCTTCCATCTTAAGAAGGAAAGTTGTTGACCTTAACTCCTCTTCCACTGATAAATGTTCTGGTCCTTTGCCAAAAACCTCTTCAAAAACTTCTGTAACTCAAGCTTTTCCTCTCTCATTCATTCTGATGATTCTATAGCTTGCTTTCCCCTGACAAAACCTCTCTCTCTGGCTCTCATTTTTCTGCAACTCTTCCGTAAGCAATCATAGTACACCTCTCATTTCCTTATTCTTTCTTCACGCAAAGTCCATACGTTTCTTCGCTTTCTAGAGACGAGCAAGTCATCAGGATCCGATAGTATTTCAGCAAGGTTCCTTATGGAGTTTGCAGATAAACTAGGTCATGTGCTTTGCCGTCTTTTTCACCTCATTCTCTTGACCAGTATTTATTCTTCATCTTGGAAGCAAGCTCTAGTGCAGCCTGTTCCTAAGAAGGGTGACCGCCCTATTCCTTCTACTACCAACCTATTAGCCCAACCTCTGCTATTCCTAAAGTATTCGAAACTTTACTCAATTCCCACTTCTTGAAATATGTTGAATCTAACTCGCTTATCTCTGATCACCAGTGCGGCTTCCGCAAGGCGAGATCCACTGGTTACTTCCTGTCCTATCTTACTCATGTATGGTCATCTTCTCTGAGGAACGATGGGGAACCCTTTGACGGCACTCTTTGTATCTCTAAGAGTTTTGACAGAGTCTGGCACAAGGCTTTGTTGGCCAAACTGCCTGCTCATGGCTTTATTCCTTCTTTCTATTCTATGATTTCCAGTTTTCTTTCTGACCGTTTTATATCTGTGGTTATTGACGGTGCAACATCTAGTTCATTCCTTGTTACAAGTGGTGTTCCACAGGGCTCTGTCCTTTCACTTACTCTGTTCCTTCATCACATCAACATTTCCTTTTCTTCACAGCCTTCCTTCATCTGGTACTCGTAATAAGTCTCGTATCACTCTTTATATACTTTCAATTCCGATTTGCAGAGGGCATCTGAGTTGAGTACCCAAAATTTACTTAAATTTTATGCCTCCAAGACACAGTTTCTGGCTATCTCTTTATCTTCTTCTCCTACTGATACCCTATTGTATTCGAAATTGCCTCTAACTTATCTTGGAGAAATCACATAATCCAAATTTCTATATCTGCATCCAAAGAATTTGGGCGTTCTGTTTCGTTTTTGTCATTACTTGTCCTCTTCTCAGTTACTTAAAATCTATAAAGGTTTTATCCATCATTGTTTACAATGCTGCTCGCAAATCTAGGGTTCTTCTTCTTATACTTATCTCCTTGATAGGGTTGAATCTAAGGCAGTCAGACTCATCAATGACCCTTCTCTTACTTTTTATTTGGATTCTCTTCCTCTTCGCAGTAAGGTGTCATCCAGCTATTAACGCTCGCCAAGCGGCCTCCTCTCACAAACATTGTGTGAAAATTTGTGGCTCGCAGAGTAGTCATTGCAGCGACTGGTTCTTTCCATATAGCTCCAGACTCTAGATTTCTCTTCCTACTTCAGTCATCCCTATTTAATATATCTATATTCCTTCAAAAAGCGAATCTATAGTTATCTCAGAGCCTGATCCTGATATAACTCTAGTACTCCGACTGTTCTATCAGCATGTCCTTTCCCTTGTGTATCACTCCCCTATTTCTGCCTTGTCCTTAGCCTTCTACTCTTTCTTCGTCTTAATGCTTCTTTGTGCCAGGGCCTCATGAGGGTAATATTCTTGCCAAT
>JAXCGZ010018967.1:140000-145000 GCA_037179515.1 Halocaridina rubra | reverse complement strand
GCCTGCAAAGAAGTTTTCTTACGAAGCTTCAAACTATGACCTCTCGTTCTAGTGCCAGCTATATCAAAATATCGATCCCTATCCACTATGTCATAATCATGAAGGAATTTAAAAACCGTCACCATATCCCCCCTAATTCTTCTAGCTTCGAGTGATAGTTAGTCTTATTCCATCAGCCTCTCATCATAATTGAGATTGCGTATTTCAGGTACCAGTTTCGTGGCACTTCTTTGAACTTTTTCAAGCTTAAATTCTTGCTTTTTCATGTATGAATTCCAAAAGGGGGCTGCATATTCAAGCTTTGGCCTCACATAGGTTACATAAATATTTCTGAACATTTCCATGTCCATGTGCCTGAAGGCTAGCCTTACATATGCTAAGAAAGCATATGATGCCCTTACTTTGCCATTTATATGTATATATGTAAGTTTTTTTTCAACAATGGATTATGCAGTCAGAAAGCAATTATACCCTTTAATTAGTTCAAAATATCGGATTTGATTAAAACTTGAAGGAAGCCAACATTACATAAATAAAACCAAGTTAAAAGTATCTATAATTGCAAATGATGCAATATTTCTGACTAGTTCATACATTTTGTTTGAATTAAAACTCAGTGACTAAAGTATAATACATATGTAAACAACTTTAATGATAATTATCTAAACATAAGCATAATTCAAGGCAAAACCCAAGTTAGTTGAGGTTTGTAGAAATAGCTAAAAACTAGATAAATATAAATTACATAAATACAGAGTACAGTGGACTCATTAACTCAAGCCTTAAGCTTGAACTAAAACTTTATAAAAATCCAACATTGCACAGGCCAGTAAACTGGGCCGCGGTACTTCAGTGGTAGAGCGCGCAAGTCAAGAAGTGACAAGGCTGATAAACGCGGGTTCGATCTCGCCGTAAAGGGAATAAGAAAGAAATCCCGTTTTAATCCCCTAGTTCCAGCCTGTCTGCGTCCACCCCCATTTGAATGGAGACTCATTGTGAATATAAATTTTTTTCTTAATTAGTTACCTCAGTAGTTCCGATTTTAGGCTTGAACTAAAAAAAAAAAATTTCTCTCTCTCTCTCTCTCTCTCTCTCTCTCTCTCTCTCTCTCTCTCTCTCTCTCTCTCTCCTCTCTCTCTCTCTCTCATATGACAGAAGTTACCAACGGACTGTGACGCGCTGCGCGAAGAACAAGCAATGCGACACTTAGCTGTCACGCGCATGCGCGCAAAGTAATCTCACAGCTCATGATTTTGTTACGCGGTAATAACTGACTGCGAAACAACTCATGCATTTATACGAATGATTGACTGAGAATGCTGCCTTCTGACTATTATTATCATCATTATTATTATTATTATTATTATTGTTATTATTATTATTATTACAGCAAGTACCAACTCTTGTAAACAATATTATTATTATTATTATTATTATTATTATTATTATTATTATTATTATTATTATTATTATTATCATTATTATCATTATTATTATTATTATTATTATTATTATTATTATTTCTAAATAAAAAGGAAAATATATCGTTAACTAAGAACCACAAATAAATATTATATATAGAACAACACCTGTTTTCAGCTAACATTTGAATGTGATGCAAATACTGTGGAGAGAGAGAGAGAGAGAGAGAGAGAGAGAGAGAGAGAGAGAGAGAGAGGAGAGAGAGAGAGAGAGAGAGAGAGAGAGAGAGAGAGAGAGAGAGAGAGAGAGAGAGAGAGAGAGAGACTGTTATTATATCCAGTGCCGCAATCTTGTATAATGAAATAATCAAACATATATATATATATATATATATATATATATATATATATATATATATATATATATATATATATATATATATCACATTCTCGAGAGGATCCTCGTACATTATAGCACCTTTATTCCTCTAGAGAACAATAGAAAAAAAACTCTATGGCAAAACTCCTATATGAAGAAACACTGATTCTTAACCAAAAAGAACTAAGACTGATAACTAAATAAAGAGTTTGCATTCATATATGAAGGAAATGACCAAGAAGAATTCAAATGTGGAGCAAAAGAGCGAGAATGAATTAACTGTGAAACTATATAGCAACATTAATTTAAATTTAAATAGTGTGAGAACTTAAATGGACAGTAAGAGGAGGAAGAATTTAAACGTGGAGCAAAAGAGCAAGAAGGATTTATATGTGGATGAAAAGCAAGAAGAATTTAAATGTGAGACAAGAGAGCAGGACAGAATTAATATGTGGAGTAAAATAGCAAAAGTAATTGATATATAGAGCAAAATAAAAGTTAAGTATGGAGCAAAGAGCAAGCTCAATTTAAGTATGGAGTAATGGGCAATCAGAAATATTATGTGGAGTTAAAGAGCAAGAGGAATTTTCAAATGGAGCATAAAAGCAAGTAGAATCTAAATGTGGAACAAAAGAGCAGGAAGATTTAAATGTAGAACAAAACAGAAAGCGAAATAAAAAGGTGGAACATAACGAGGAGTAATATGCAAATGTGGAACAAAAGAGTAAATGTAGTCTAAATGTGAAGCGAGAGAGCAAGAACCTTGTTGAAAGAGCCTTCTGTAGCAGCCTCTGCCACAGACTTCCTCTGTCTGTATGAGCTGGAAAACCACACCAAAAGACCTTCCTCTCCCCCATAACCGCATTTTAGGAAGCAAATCGGGAACTTCGGCGTGGTAGGAGGAAATGGGAAGGTAAAACTAAGCAAAGAAGGTAAGTTTTTTTGCTACAATTATCAATATACTTTCCTCTCTCATATTAGGGATATGTGCATGTGTATACGGCTAGGTTAAGTAAGACATAACAGATTAGGTTAGGTTAAATTGCTATGAGGATTGACTCATGTTTTTTTATGCTTTTTCTTTCGTTATTTCGGTAATAAAATGACAAATTTTACAAAAGATCCTCAGGACAACTAATCGCCAAGTCGTGTCCAGAAATTGTCCCATCAATAATAACAAATATTTAATACTGTCTTTAGTAATCCTGTGAAAATGAGTGTGTACCACAAAAAGGACGCCATTACCCTCTCTTTATTATCTCCTAGTCATTTGCTTTAACAACAATATATCAATATCAGTTGAATTAATAGTTTTTACTACTTATAAGGAAGGAAACATTCAGATTATCCTAACTACAACCCATGAAATACGCATTTTGAAGTTTTATCTACGCCCAGTGAATAAATAATGAAATAAATAAGTATATAAATTAATTACTTAATAATGAAAGAAAGAAATAAAGAAAGAAGAAAAAAAAGCAGTGTGAAGCGGTTATATTGAATCTCCTGATATTTGCTTAGCAAAAAAAAAATAATAAAAAAATAAACTAATATTGTGAGCAGTTCCATATGAATAAAATTTACATGACTTTGTTAAGTAAAATATCAGTGTTGCCATATCAGAACAATAAGCAAATAAACTCATGTTTTTACAAGAGTAATAACTGTCTTCCCGCTGAACCCAGTTTAGAAATAGGACAAATAATAAAATAAAATAAATAAAAAAGTAAGACGGATTAGAATACTTTCACATAGTAATCTGTGGTTAATTGTGGCTGACCGCTAAAATCACCCAGTAACATTGCAATATTACAACCGGAAATCAAAGTAAATATGAAAATGATGACCATAAATCTTTTGAGATCAGGTGTGGCTAACTTTGGACATAGCTAAATCGTTCACGCTTTGAAAGCTATATATGAGTCAGTGAATTGGCTGCTACTACTACTACGACTCCCTCTATTAACATTTCTGCTGCTGATGCTGCTACTATTACTACTACTACTACTGACTACTACTACTACTACTACTACTACTAATAATAATAATAATAATAATAATAATAATAATAATAATAATAATGATAATAATAATAATAATAATAGTAATAATAATAATAAAAATAATAATAATATTGCATCCTCTAATATGCAATAAAGCTTGCACTGAGGTACATCAGATATAAGCGAAGGGAGGAACGTTAAATCCAATTTAATATATTCTCTCCTATATTTCATTTATAAAAAAACAGGAAAATATATTTCCGGTTTACAAAAAACAGGAAATCTCTATATATAGATATATATCTATATATCTATATAGCTATATATATATATATATATATATATATATTTTTTTTTTTTCTAGAGATATATATATATCTATCTATATCTATTTATCTATATATATATCTATCGATATATATATATATATATATATAGGCGATATACAGAAGTGCTATTCATTGTTAATGAAAATTATAATACCTACTTTGCGTGCTGCTAAAATGATAATTACAACCGTTGTCTCATTACCAATCATTAAGAAATTTTACAAGCCATATTTATCTTGTTCAAACTCATATGCACAATCTCTCTCTCTCTCTCTCTCTCTCTCTCTCTCTCTCTCTCTCTCTCTCTCTCTCTCTCTCTCTCTCTCTCTCTCTCTCTCTCTCTCTTCAAAGGTAACAGTGTGGGTAAAAAGTAGTAAAACAACAAAGATTGGTTTCGAAGGCGTGCCCAGTGTAGAGGAACCGAATACATTGGCTCTCTCTCTCTCTCTCTCTCTCTCTCTCTCTCTCTCTCTCTCTCTCTCTCTCTCTCTCTCTCTCTCTCTCTCTCTCTCTCCTCTCTCTCTCTCTCTCTTCAACCGAGCCCATTTTCCTTGTGATCTTGTCTACCGAACCACACAACCATATAAATCAGTAAATACAACCAATGAGTAACGAGTCTTTTCATTTTTCAAAAGATCGATCATTAAACTCCTTTTAAATGTTTAATAATAATTTTTATCGGTAATATCACAAATGAACTTATATATTCCTTTGCGTAGCTATATTTCTAAAGGAGTATAACTTTTGATATATATTTTTTTCTGTTACTTCGATTACAAAATATTATGTATAAGTACATATTTTTTTTTAAAAATTACAAGAGTATAATGGGATACGGTTTAAAACTGTTTATGAATTTCCATAAATG
>JAXCGZ010018967.1:122500-135000 GCA_037179515.1 Halocaridina rubra | reverse complement strand
GGGCTGCATATTCGAGTTTTGGCCTCACATAGGTTACATAAATATTTCTGAACATTTCCTTGTCCATGTGCCTGAAGGCTACCCTTACATTTGATAAGAATGCATATGCTGCCCTTACTATGCCATTTATATGTATTTCTGGAGACAAATCTGCCAGTATGTTTACTCCTAGATCTCTCTCATTTTCTGTCTCTTGAAGTTGTACTCCAGCCACCGAGTAGTCAAGCTTGGGCCTTCTTGCACTTGTACCCATTCTCATTACCTTACATTCTGAAGTATTGAATTTCATTAGCCACTTTTCTGACCACTCATGCAGATTATTTAGATCCTCCTGAAGTTCTCTACCATTGTTCTCGTTTTTTACTTTCTTCACAATCTTTGCATCATCTGCAAACATATTCATGAATGAATTTACAGACTCTGGTAGGTCATTTACATATACAAGGAACAAAAGTGGCCCTAAAACTGAACCCTGTGGAACTCCACTACTAACTCTTCTCCATTCAGACACTGAGTGTCTTACTCTAACCCTCTGTTCCCTTCCTTCTAAGTAAGTTTTTATCCATTCCAAAACATTTCCACCTATTCTAGCCATTGATTGCAGCTTCCTAATAAGTCTCCCATGTGGAACAGTGTCAAACGCTTTCTGGAAGTCTAGGAATATGCAATCTGCCCAGCCCTCTCTTTCCTGTAAGATTTGGCTTACCTCATCATAAAATTCTAATAAGTTTGTTACTGTTGATCTACCTTCTCTGAAGCCATGTTGCCTCACTGACAAAAAGTTGAAGGATTCCAAGTGAAGAGAGATATGTTTCCTTAGTAGTTTCTCCATAACTTTGCAAACTATGCTGGTCAAGGAAACAGGTCTACTGTGTGTGTGTGTGTGTGTGTGTGTGTGTGTGTGTGTGTGTGTGTGTGTGTGTGTGTGTGTGTGTGTGTGTGTGTGTGTGTGTGTGTGTGTGTGTGTGTGTGTGTGTGTGTGCGTGTGTAGGTAAAAGACGTTAGCTTATGTGTAAAGCAAATATGATATTAGCTTACTCTTTTACAATGAGTCTTACCAATTGTGAGACAACCCCAGTTACAGTGTTGCTTAAACTAAGTAGCTTATGGAAGGTAACACACTGACAGTTCTTTAGTCTGAGTAACAATGACTAAAAAACGCAAGATTCCAACGAAGAGCCAATGCAAAGACCCTCCTTCCACACAAGCGGACTGAACATTCATAGCAAGATAGAATAGGAAATCTTAATAAGATTAATTCTGCTCTAACGAAATTTACACTGCCTTCAAGAAGGTTCGTAGACTTGTAGTACTCATGTTTTAGTGCATGATTAATTTTCTTCGCAGTATTTTCACACTGTGAATACACACACACACACACACACACACACACACACACACACACACACACACACACACACACACACACACACACACACACACACACACACACACACACACACACACACACACACACACACACACACACACACACAGGATGTAAGGAAATACTTTTTCAGTGTAAGAGTAGTTGATAATTGGAATTGGCTAAGCGAGGAGGTAGTTAATGCTATCTCAATCCATAGTTTTAAGAACAGGTACGATAAGTATCACTAAGTCTAAAAATGGAACCGATCAGGAGACGGGAAGATACGAGCTCTGGGCTCTTTCCCGTAAACACAATTAGGTAATCACACACACACACACACACACACACACACACACACACACACACACACACACACACACACACACACACACACAGAAGGTAGATCAACAGTAACAAACTTATTATAATTTTATGATGAGGTAAGCCAAATATTACAGGAAAGAGAGGGCTGGGCAGATTGCATATTCCTAGACTTCCAGAAAGCGTTTGACACTGTTCCACATGGGAGACTTATTAGGAAGCTGCAATCAATGGCTAGAATAGGTGGAAATGTTTTGGAATGGATAAAAACTTACTTAGAAGGAAGGGAGCAGAGGGTTAGAGTAAGACACTCAGTGTTTGAATGGAGAAGAGTTAGTAGTGGAGTTCCACAGGGTTCAGTTTTAGGGCCACTTTTGTTCCTTGTATATGTAAATGACCTACCAGAGTCTGTAAATTCATTCATGAATATGTTTGCAGATGATGCAAAGATTGTGAAGAAAGTAAAAAACGAGAACAATGGTAGAGAACTTCAGGAGGATCTAAATAATCTGCATGAGTGGTCAGAAAAGTGGCTAATGAAATTCAATACTTCAAAATGTAAGGTAATGAGAATGGGTACAAGTGCAAGAAGGCCCAAGCTTGACTACTCGGTGGCTGGAGTACAACTTCAAGAGACAGAAAATGAGAGAGATCTAGAAGTAAACATACTGGCAGATTTGTCTCCAGAAATACATATAAATGGCATAGTAAGGGCAGCATATGCATTCTTATCAAATATAAGGATAGCCTTCAGGCACATGGACAAGGAAATGTTCAGAAATATTTATGTAACCTATGTGAGGCCAAAACTCGAATATGCAGCCCCCTTTTGGAATCCGCACTTGAAAAAGCACATAGCTAAGCTTGAAAAAGTTCAAAGACATGCCACGAAACTGGTGCCAGAAATACGCAATCTCAGTTATGATGAGAGACTGAGGGAATTAGACTTACCATCACTCGAAGCTAGAAGAGTGAGGGGGGATATGGTGACAGTCTTTAAATTCCTTCATGGTTATGATAGAGTGGATAGGGATCGATATTTTGATATGGCTGGCTCTAGAACTATAGGTCATAGTTTGAAGCTTCGTAAGAAAACTTCTTTGCAGGATGTAAGGAAATACTTTTTCAGTGTAAGAGTAGTTGATAATTGGAATTGGCTAAGCGAGGAGGTAGTTAATGCTATCTCAATCCATAGTTTTAAGGACAGGTATGATAAGTATCACTAAGTCTAAAATGGAAGCGATCAGGAGACGGGAAGATGCGAGCTTTGGGCTCTTTCCCGTAAACACAATTAGGTAATTACAATTAGGTAATTACACACACACACACACACACACACACACACACACACATATATATATATATATATATATATATATATATATATATATATATATATATATATATATAATATATATATATATATATATATATATATATATATATATATATATATATATATTTAACAAGTATCACACAATATAAGCACTTAAATCTTCTCTTAAACTTACAGCTTCTATTCCTTAAAAGAGGCATGGTCGTTCAAAAAATTCTCTCTCTCTCTCTCTCTCTCTCTCTCTCTCTCTCTCTCTCTCTCTCTCTCTCTCTCTCTCTCTCTCTCTCTCTCTCTCTCTCTCTCTCTTTCACTTTTTCATATATATATATATATATATATATATATATATATATATATATATATATATATATATATATATATATATATATATATATACATATCATTGCAGCCGTACATACTGGGCGTATGCTATGACCAAACTTCGTGTCCAGCACATACAAGAAGAGGAATAATAGAACAATAAGAAGAAATGACCGGAGCCACTTAACTGCAGTAGTAAAAGAATAATAAAAGAACAAAAGAGACGCTTAAATGTGTCATGAAATAGTTAAATAAATAATCAACAAAAATAAGACAAAAAAAACTATTGTAAAACCACAACAATATGCTCGAAACACCACAATTCGATCCCGTTTCTTCACTTTCGTTGTCCGCGATTTTCTCAACTGAGGCTTTTTCTTCTTAGTTCAAAGACGAAACTTTTGGTCGCTCATCGCCTCCGGACACAATTGGACAATCGGACATTTCTTTGGGGCTAAGACCTAAATGTATCTTTTTTTTTTTTTATTGGGGGGAAAGTAGAGGAAGAAGGAAATAAAATTAGGAAAGAGTAAAAAACTGTATGGGAAAATGGTGAAGGAAAAGACGGAGAAGAAAATAAAGCAAATAGGGAAATCAGTGAATAAGAAGTGAATTACTTTGGATGAACGTGGAAACCTGCCAGAAAAAAATATATCCAAAATGAGAAATATTTTATAGTACTAATAATAATAATAATAATAATAATAATGATAATAATAATAATAATAATAATAATAATAATAATAATAATAATAATAATAATTATTATTATTATTATTATTATTATTATTATTATTATTATTATTATTATTATTATTATTATTATTATTGTTATTATTATTATTATTATTATTATTATTATTATTTTAACGACAATAATAATAATAATAATAATAATAATAATAATAATAATAATAATAATAATAATAATAATCCCTTAAGATTTAAATGTACTGTACTATATTTTTATTACATCTTCATAGATAACTTTCTCAGGAGTCCAAATGCCAACCTCCACTTTTCGTAATTGTTTTTATCTCTTCGCCATTTCCTGTGCTTCCTGTCTCCCCCCCCCCCCCAAACAAGGGCGACATAATCTTTATGATGCAATAATAAGTCTCCCCAAGACGAAATCTCAATGAGAGATAAACAATATAGCACCTTATGGATATAATACATAAAGATTATAATTATGATGCGTGATGCGAAGATGTTTGTGACGAGTTAACTTATCATGTTCGAAGGTTCTTGATTACACTTTCTTTTCCTCTTGGGAAAAAAAAAAAAAAATATATATATATATATATATATATATATATATATATATATATATATATATATATATATATATATATATATATATATTTGAATTTTTTTCAGATTGTTATGGCAGTTCGATGCTGTCCTGAGAGCTACTCTAAAGTACGGAAAACAAAAAACACAAAACACAAAAGGTCAATTTTATAATATCTACAAAGGTTGAGAGTTGGAAGGTGGTGAAACATTTATGGTAAAATCAAAGGTCGTGAGGAATAAACACCGATATCATATTGGAATAAATAAATAAATAAATAAATATATTAGTATGAGAGAGAATTGTGGCACTTCTGAAATTAGAGGTCATTGTGACGAGTCTTTAGAATATGATAGAACAACCATGCATTGTACATGAGTCATTATTATTATTATTATTATTATTATTATTATTATTATTATTATTATTATTGAGGAAGGTATCTGTTAACTAAGTACTTCATAAAAGAGGCTTATGCTCTAAAAACTAAAACTCCCATGCTATGTCAACATCACAAGGTTGACAAAGCTTGATAAATCTAATAACCTTATAATAATATATAACCAAGGACTATTAATTATCCAAAACGTATTAATTAATCAGAACAGCAATTAAATAAATCTTTATAAAAATGTTAATAACCTTGTTGAACATTAAAATAAGCAACACACAGTATTGCATATCACAGACATCATTCACACGGCATGCAAAAAAATACACTTTCATTTTAAGAATGCAAATAATGCATAGTCAATTTTGCATGTGCATTGCCTTCAACAAGCATATATTAACCTCCTTTAAGAAACCGCAATGTCCTTGTGGTCATTCCACTAACTACCGAACTACTTTCCCGATTGTTAAGTGCTCAATTTGAAGGTAATTGGCCATTCTCAGTGACGTATTAGGCGGACCAAGTCTCAAGATACTTGTCGTTTGGACGAAAATAAAATATACATTATTATTATTATTATTATTATTATTATTATTATTCACAGAGTAGCTTCAACCACTATTTTCAGCTATCTTTAAATTTAAAGAATATTCTATCATTATCTCTCTCTCTCTCTCTCTCTCTCTCTCTCTCTCTCTCTCTCTCTCTCTCTCTCTCTCTCTCTCTCTCTCTCTATATATATATATATATATATATATATATATATATATATATATATATATATATATATATATATATATATATATATATATATATATATATATATATATATATATATATAATATTATTATCTTTCAAATTGGTGACATGCTAGTTGGGAACCGCTCTCCACAAAATAATTCAAAAAATTTCTTAATCATCATTAATTAAGTAATTGTCATGCAGTATTTAACATCTTGAAGGACCAAATGGAAAACCTAATTTAATATTCAGATAATCAATGAACGTAACTACTTTTTACATATTAATAAAAACAAATAAATCACTGATATTGCACAAGAACTTTAATAATAATAAAAATAATTGTCATTATAAATTCAGAATTCTTAAGTTCAGCACCTAGGGGCGTTTTACACAACATTTCAGCATCAGAACAGCCTGTGAAGGTACGAAGGCGGCAATAGTCTTGTGGTAGCCTCTGCCAACTCAGCAAAGTATGAGTACAACATTGGATTTGTGAGGCTAAGATTAATTAACTTCATGGGCTTGTAAACAAATAAAGGTAGTTATGAGATCAATATCAATATCAATATCTATTAGTATCTGATCCTGAGTGAGATTCCCCATGCCATCCATGGCTGGTTTGTACGGAATCCCATTGCTAGGCCTACTTTAGGAGACGAAAGAGACGATACTAGTGCTTAAAATGCGCTATAGGCCTTGTCAATTCAGCAATCCATGCTAGCTTGCACATTTTTTTTAATTTTGTCAATTATTCCAAATGAAGGCTAGATGCACTTCCTAATGCCCCAAGGTGGGATCGAACCCGCTTTAGTCACTTTCCAACTTACACTAGTGTTATGATATAAGTGATCTAATCCTTTATTGATAATAAGGTTATTCCCTTTATCGCACCTCTTTTGTTTTCATTGTACTTCTACCTATTTGGTTTCTAATGTTTATATTGATTGAGCCGACCGGCACACATCTTGCAACAATAAACTGGAAGCCATGATATACGCTCATTATTAATACAAACCTTTACATTTGGCGACGAGTAAACCCTTCATGGATATGGGAAACCTCTTGAGTTTGGTTATATTACTGGCTTAAATAGATTCGCCTTGCAAGATTTCTGGTAGGTGCCAAATGTTTTGTTTGCCGACGCCAGGATTAGGCTACCATGGTTATGCCTAATTGGATCCTGGATTGATGCTGCGTGATTCACCTCGACTAGGCTAGTGTTGGATTTAAGCCTAGGTGCCCTGTATGATGTTGCTGCAGTTTTGGGCGCATGTTTCTTCAAGCCTAGCATACGTTTTTGCTACCCTAGCATATCGAATTGTCGGTTGTTTGGGTGCTACATTAGCCTAAGTGTTTGTGGATACTGGTAATATTACAGAATAGGTCCGCAATGTCGTCGTCGTTGAATCAGATTAGAATTGATTGTTTTAATCCATCGAAAATTTCCTTGGAATTATGGCTAAGCCTATTAGAGGCACATTTTAGTCATTTAAATGTCACTGAGGCTGACGAGAAAAAAAATCTCCTGCTTGTGTCATTGGGTACTGATGTTTTTAGTGTTTTAGGCAATCTTTGTGCTCCTGATTTGCCCCACACAAAGTCTTATGCAGACTTGGTTCAGTTATTGAAAGGTCATTTTATTGTTACGCCTTCTTATCACAGAAGTTTGCTAGCCTTCCAGCAAAGAAAAAAAAAGGAAGGATGAGAGTGTAAAAGAATTGTATGCTGATTTAAAGGCTCTAGCAAAGCATTGTAATTTTGGCAACCAATTTGATGGTAGAGTAAGAGATCAGTTATTTATGGCTGTAGATGCTGAAGTTTATTTTTCAAATATAGTGGCTCTCAACATAGATCTCCAAGCAATGACCTCTCAGGCTATTTTGGAGAGAATTTTGAACATGGAAAAAGCATTTGTAAGTGAGAAAGATGAGGTTCAGTCACAGGTTCAGGTTGTAAGAAGAAAATATGTAGGTTTATCTTGTCAACATTGTGGTTCCTCTCATGACAGCTTTTATTGTAGATTTAAGCATTTATCATGTTATAATTGTCATAAAAAGGGTCATTTACAGAAGGTTTGTAAAGAAGCCAAAAGAGAGAGTGGTTATAGTACAGCTAAAGGTTCAAATAGACCAAGCAAGAAAGATTTTAGGAGTAAACCTAAGTTTAATAGTAGGAAAACTGTAAAGATTGTGAATGATCAAGATGTATCATTAAGTGATAATGATGATGAGGATGATAAAGTGTTAACTGTCAGAGATAAAATCTATGCTGTTCATGCTGAACAATTTTATTTTTCTGTTAATAAGATCCAAGTTCCTTTTGAGGTTGATAGTGGTGCTACTGTTTCAACTTTGAATAAAGATTGGGTTGAGAAGTTGAATTTGAAAGTTGAACAATGTAAGAAACCCTTACAGGCTTATGATGATTTTAAAATAAAGGTTTTGGGAAAAGTGGTTGCTCCTGTTGTGTATAATGGATATAATGTATCACAAGTCTTTTATGTTGTTGGTTCAAAGAATACAAATTTATGTGGTAAAAATCTAATGAAACAAGTTGGTATTTATTTAGTAAGATTAGTGGAATTGCTTGATTTTGATGAAATTTCTTATAAGGTAATTAGACAATATAATAAGAAAGATAAAGTGATGTCTCAGTTAATTAATTGTCTAAGATTTGGTTGGTCTAAAGAAAATAATTTGTTACTCATGGAATATGGTAATGTTAAAGATGAATTGTCTCTTCATAATGATGTAGTGTTATACAGGAATCGTATTGTAATACCTGTAGAGTTGAGGTGTAAGATATTGACTCATTTACATAATGGTCATAATGGAATAAATGCCATGAAAGCAGAGGCTAGGAAATGGGTTTGGTGGCCAAAGATTGACCAAGACCTTGCAGAGATGACAAAGAATTGTAATATTTGTTTTAAGAATTATAAACAACCACAAGCTAATACTTTGTCATGGCCTAATACGGGAAAACCATGGTCTAGGGTCCATATGGACTATGCAGGTCCTATTGATGGTAAATATTTTCTAATTGTCATTGATTCTTATAGTAAGTTCTTAGATATACAGTTCTCTAGTTCTGCAACATCTGGTGTCACTATAAATCACCTAAGGAAAGTATTTTCTAATTTTGGCTTGCCAGACATGATAGTGTCAGATAATGCTCCTAATTTTGTATCACAGGAAATGAAGGTGTTTTTGCAAAAGAATGGTATAAAACATGTTTGTCCTGCCCCTTATCATCCAGCCTCTAATGGTCTTGCAGAAAGAGCTGTAAGGACATTTAAGGAGGGTTTAAGGAAATTTAAAGAGGGAGATTATACTACTAGAGTTTGTCGTTTTCTTTATAACTATAGAAGAACTGTACATTCTGCTACAGGAAAAGCTCCTGCAGAGATTATGTTTAATAGAAATTTCAGAGGTACTGTAGATGTAAAGCTGAAAGAAAGTAAAGAATGTAATGATAGTCTTTCAAATGAAGAAAACATGTACAAAGTTGATGATGCTGTGTTTGCACGTAACTATGGTAAAGGTCCACTATGGGTGGAAGGTAGAATTGTAGAAGTATTAGGTTTAAGAAATTATAAAGTGCAAGTACATTGTTCAGGGAATATGATATGGAAAAGACATTCTGATCAATTGATGCATAGATATTTTGGAGATTTCAATCAGTCTAATAATGAAATGTTGAATAATGATTATGATAATCCTGTTGTAAGTGAAATTGAAGCTGATAATCCTGTTGTAACAAGTGTTCCTAGTGAATTAACAACCAATTCTAATATTATAGAAACAAATGGTGTACTTTCAAAAGATGTTATTAATGTACCTTCAAGAGATGTAAGTAATAGTGCATGTGATGAGTTACCTATACAGACTCCAGTAGTGAGAAGGTCTCAGAGAAATATCAAGCCCCCTGATCGTCTTAATTTGTAAATAGTGTTTTGAACTCCTTATATAGAATTTTCATGTGTGCCTTGTTTTAAGAAGTTGATGACTTATTTTTTATATGTGATGTATTGCAAATTCTAGGGGAAAGGAATGTTATGATATAAGTGATCTAATCCTTTATTGATAATAAGGTTATTCCCTTTATCGCACCTCTTTTGTTTTCATTGTACTTCTACCTATTTGGTTTCTAATGTTTATATTGATTGAGCCGACCGGCACACATCTTGCAACAATAAACTGGAAGCCATGATATACGCTCATTATTAATACAAACCTTTACAACTAGCTTATACCGAGGCCTTCTCAGCAGTTCAAATGAGTACCCAATCAAAATATTAGTACAACCTATTTTTTTTATTGCAATTTGAAAACAAACTTTTATATTTTGTTTAATAAAAATGGATTATATATTGTACCATAGATATAAATTTCTAAAAGGTTGCAAAACGCTAAATAACCTTTAAAATAAACACCAAACCTGAATATATCAGCACTCAATAAAAACACATACTACGCCATTCTACAAGTGGTCACAAAAATAATGCAATGAAATATTTTATTTTTATATATTTTAGTATTAATACTGACAGAAAGAATGTCCCCTTGCAAACGTCATGACGTTAATTTTTAAGATAATTATAAGGTGCTCATATTTAATTACAATGATGGATGGATAGGATTCGGCTTTACGTCACGAACTCCCTTTTCTACTAAGGGCTAAGACGGTTGCCTTCTTACGAAGGACTTGTTTTGGCAGATGTAATCGTTACCCTGAGTGTATGCCCTTACTAACCTCAGTCCGTGACGGAGCGTGAACCCTCGACCTGCCGCCTCAGAGTCGCAGACGCTACCATTTTGCCACGGAGACTACTTGATCAGAAGAAAAAAAAAATGCTTTCCGAATGAGGCAAGACTATTCACCGAACTCCCCACCAAAGGCATCAGTCATATCTGACTCATACTTTATTTTATTTATTTTTTTTTTTTTTTGGTGAATACAACTAGTTTGGTTAAAGGAAACACCAAGCTAACCACATTTTCTAAAATCATCAAAAATTATCATTATTATTACAATTAGCATTATTATTATCGGCAGCTTTACCACATAACCTATCTCAATGCTTTCCTTAAAAATTCTTTGTACTGAGATTCAACATTTTTTTCAATGGCACTCGATGTTCGAAATTTTTATCTATTTGTGTACTGTCCTTACAGAATTTACTTCATTCTTTCTTTATTCATTCAAGGACGAATCATTAAAGGCACCTTCTTTAATAGCTGATTCAGGGAAGAATCCAGATTCATTTTGAATATCATATTCTAATCAATTGATAGAATTTTTGTACCAAAATTTTAGTCCGTATTTCTGCGTACCCCAAAAAACGCGCATTCATGCATATACGATCTGCAAGCAGATGATCACGAAGTGCGATTTATACAGCAAAGATCACCACCTGCTTGTTACATCCTTTCCTATTTTAGTTCTAGTTGCACGTGTAACAACTATCTGCTCACTTCTGACTGCTAACTACTGTCAGCTTAAAGAGCAGTTCCAGGTTTTAACCAACGGCTTGACAAGTGTTATATTTTATATAAAATTTCCATATCATATAACAAAATGAGACAACTCATAGTTTTCTATGTTGTCTGACTCGTGGTTAATTAGTACTAGTCTGCATAGTGTTGATCACACACTATTCATTAAGGATAGCCTTCAATGGAGTATTTACGCTAAATTATATGGATTTTTTTCCTTATGTACTGAAGTAGCTACCAAAGCATGCTGCTTAAATTTTATTTTGAGATTTATTTTTTTACTTGCTGTTTCTTTTTTTATTTTATGCTGCTACTTTCTGCTAAACTCCTATTGACGCAGCTAATGATATATATATATATATATATATATATATATATATATATATATATATATATATATATATATATATATATATATATATATATATATATATATTATACTTTCAAATCATCTCTCACGATTGCCAATCCTCTTTCACCCTCCGCTAAGACTCTCATAAGGATAATGCTGGGATAATCTCCACCCATTTTCGAAAAATCCCACTAAATGATGATTGTTTCACTCTTTGCAACCTATTCATCACTATCTCTCAACCGTAAATAAAGTTGCCAGATGTTGTGAGATGACTTATTTGGCCCAGGAGCAGAGGTTCTCTGCAAGCCAGGCGAGATGTGACTTAGACTAGATTAAGGAAATATTCTGAGCCAACTTCTCTTTAACAATCCTCTTCTTTGCTCTTATGCAATTTGAAATTGATTTTTTTCTGATAGGCGAAGATGGAGAATTGGATAGTAAGATTCAAGTACACTATACAAGAAACCAAAAGACACGATATACAAATAATACTAAATAATAAAAATAATATTCCTGTAGCTATTATATAGGTTACAACAACTGCGAAAACACAAATGATAATAATAATAATAATAATAAAAATAATAATAATAATAATAATAATAATAATAATAATAATAATAATAATAATAATAATAATAATAATAATAATCTACATATGCGGTGGTAAAAGTGAAAAATGGTCACTACAAAATGGACTTACAAGGTTTTTTTTTTTTTTTTTATAAAAGTCACACCATTTAATTTCGAAGGCAATAATTTGTTATGGCATCTCGATATAAATATCTACTTGCAAAAGGAACATGAAGAAGAAGAAGAAAAAGAAGAAGAAGAAGAAGAAGAAGAAGAAGAAGAAGAAGAAGACTTTATA
>JAXCGZ010018967.1:115000-117500 GCA_037179515.1 Halocaridina rubra | reverse complement strand
TTACAGTTTTAACACACTATTAAGACACATTTCTTTTTCAGTTTGAAGAGTTGTACTTATTATAATATTAACTATTGTTTTTGTTGTTGTTGTTATAATAATAATAATAATAATAATAATAATAATAATAATAATAATAATAATAATAATAATAATAATAATAATAAAAATAATAATAATTATTATTATTATTATTATTATTATTATTATTATTATTATTATTATTATTATTATTATTATTATTCCATAAAACTAAATCTATAAAAGCCTCAAAGTTTAAAAAATATTCGATAAAATACAATAAAATTAATTACAAAAATCGATATTATATAATGTATTAATCTGAGGCAATACAATAAATATTGCACAGACGAGAGAGAGAGAGAGAGAGAGAGAGAGGAGAGAGAGAGAGAGAGAGAGAGAGAGAGAGAGAGAGAGAGAGAGAGAGAGAGAGAGAGAGAGAGAGAGAGAGAGAGAGAGAGAGAGAGAGAGAGAGAGACGGACGGACACAAAAGGCGTGGCGATACTATGAGGTTATTATTCCTTCCCTCCTTCACACCTATATTCATCTTGAATCTCCTTCATGCATGAATCTCTCTCCTCTGCATCATCATCTTCTTCTTCTTCTTCTTTCTTTCTTTCTTCTAGAAGTCAGATTCTCACCTTGTTTTCTCATTTTATTTAGTGTCTTTTGCTTTCTCTAATAAAAGAGTTCTTAAAACACTAACAAACAAACAGATCATTTTGAGCATGCAAATAATATTAATAAACAATAATAGCAATACTACTAGTAGTAGTAGTAGTAGTAGTAGTAGTAGTAGTAGTAGTAGTAGTAGTAGTAGTGCAGAAGGCATATAAATAAGAAAAATGTCTTTTCTCGGTAAGATTTTTTATCATTGCTTGCTAAAGACCTGAACAGCCTTACCGTGTGTTCAATATCCGGCAATTATGGCAAGAATGGGATCCATTTTCTCTTTCCGGTGCAAGGAACACATCAGTCATTAGATTTCTATTATATATTTATTTACCTGAGTGAATTGTTTGTTCGCTCTATATGTATTGTTTCCCTCTATTCAGTGGAGTTTCTCCCAAGTTAGATTTGGGTGATATGTTTATATGTATTTGTAATGGGATGTTTGTATTCGAACTTTCTAATATACGTCTATTGACATGAATGGGGGTGATTTTACTTAAGAAAAAGTAAATATAAAGTAGAGAGTGAATCAGACAGATGGTTAGACAGGGAGACAGGCTGGCTGGCAAAGAAACTGTGCTTCTGAGATGATTAGCGAGGTAATATTGTTAGAATTACGGCATAACTATTTAAATCTACATAAATAAGATGATGAAGGCACAAATAAGTAAATAAATAAATAAATAAATAAATAAATAAATAAATAAATAAATAAATAAATAAACAAATACATAAATAAATAAAAGCTAAAATACAAATTAAGCAAATACATATATGAATAAATGAATAAATGAATAAATAAATAAATAAATAAATAAATAAATAAATAAATAAATAAATAAATAAATAAATAAATAGGCGATAAAATAAAACTCTCCTCGCGTAAAGGCATACAAAAAAAAGAAATCACACTAAGAAAAACGCCCCCAATTCACACAATGAGATATATAATAATATGTACTTGTCATACCAGGTTAACGCTGACAGATATGACAATAATAATACCCTTACACATAAATTACATATACATAAACCTAACAGACAATGAATATTAAAATAATAATAATAATAATAATAATAATAATAATAATAATAATAATAATAATCATAATAATAATAAAAATAATAATAATAATAATAACAATAACAATAATAATAATAATAATAATAATAATAATAATAATAATAATTAATAATAATAATAATAATAGTAGTAGCAGTAGTAGTAGTAGTAGTAGTGAGTAGTAGTAGTAGTAGTAGTAGTAGTAGTAGTAGTAGTAGTAGTAGCAACAATCATCATCATCATCATCACAATAATAATGATCACAATCATAATAATACTGGAGACCAGTCATAGCCTGTCCAAAAATTTTATACACAATATTGCAAATATTATAATAACACATCAGACATACAATGGTATGTAATAATGAGGAATACTGTCATAACATATTAAATTCTCAAACTGACACAAAAAAATCAAAATCACATTTGAAGAGAAAAAAAAAAAAGAAAATTAAGAGGAGATAATGGTAGGGTTTGGCGGGTGTATAATAAGACTGATGGATACAGTGATTGAGAGAGAATAGAAAAGAGAGACAAACACAATAATTAGGAAGGAAAGGAGAAAAAATATAAAGAGCTGAAATGAATAGACTGTCAGTTTTACCTAAATTGAGTAATGGTGGGGTGTTTGTGTGAATAATGTCCTTCATGAAGCAAAACAAGATTTATTTTTCTTTTTATAATTGCAGGATAGGCATCACTTGCCCTTATCCAAGTCTGAGCTTCTTAGAATTTGAGCTT
>JAXCGZ010018967.1:87500-110000 GCA_037179515.1 Halocaridina rubra | reverse complement strand
TATTATTATTATTATTATTATTATTATTATTATTATTATTATTATTATTATTATTATTTTAAAAATTATCATTATTATTATTATTATTATTATTATTATTATTATTATTATTATTATTATTATTATTATTACTGGATATAGAAACCCACAGTAGAATAAATGTGTTTACTTAATAATAGCACAATGTCAAGCTTTCGCTTTCCACTGAAAGCATTTTCAATATACCATGTAGCCTCCTGTGGAAAAGCTCACCTTCTTCTCTAGGTAGGAGAGCTTCCCAGCAGAAGACTACATTTATATTGAAAATCCTTTCAGTGGAGAGCGAAAGCTTTATATAGCGCAATTAATCAGTGAACACACCCAACCGCCTGTGGGCTTCTTTTTTCAATAATAATAATAATAATAATAATAATAATAATAATAATAATAATAATAATAATAATAATAATAATAATAATAATAATAATAATAATAATAATAATAATAATAATAATATAACAACAACAACAACAACAACAACAACAACAACAACAACAACAACAACAACAATAATAATAATAATAATAATAATAATAATAATAATAATAATAATAATAATAATAATAATAATAATATCATAGGAATTAAAAATGTTTAATAATCTAGATATAACAATTATTATGAAACCAATGAATAAATATTATGAAATTAGCTCGTTCATTAGCACTTACCATGTTGTAGATCCTTGCGTGTTTGGGGCCAAACGTCCAAAATTCAGTGAGTTGATCAAATTTTTATTTTTTTACTATGTATAAAACGCCTTGACAATATCTTTCTTTCCACCACAGTTAATTAGATTTTTCGCCTATCTATCAGAACCTGGACAAATAAAACGGTTTATGGTTTTAAGTAAACTTTAAAATAGCAAAAGAAAAAAAACTTTTGAGAAGGACGTCCCTGGAAGCTGAGAGAGCGTACGTCGATGCTCACGCTACCGTTGCTTCACTCTCAGTGAATCAGCTGACCGGCAACAAGTTGATTTATATACCCTTCTGAGGAGGTGTGGTCACGTGACTAACCTTCTTCCTTCCACATCATCTCAATTCACGGGAAGAGGTGAGTGTGAGTGAGTTAGCGAGTGAGAGCGGCGTCTGAAGGAGTGAGTTTAAGGATTGTTAGGACAGGTGTGATAGGAAAACCGCAAAATTAAAACCCAGGAAGAATAGTCATTCCTGTACAGGCAGCAAAAACAAAATACTTTTCCTTGCACAATAGTATAGTGAGTCATTTTGTATGATTCGGTTTCATCACCGAGTGTAGTAGCAGTAGTAGTAGTAGTAGTCTATATACTTATATATCAGAGGACACTGCAATAATTCTTCCTAAAGACATCAAAGGACAAATATATTTGTAAAAAGAAAAATTGTCGGCCGGTTAGTAAAACAAATACACTAATACATAATCGAGCCTTCCGATATCGACTGTATAACATCATTTTCAAATGCTCAGGCTTTGTGAACGGTAACAATTCTCGCCTCGCAGAAAAAAAAATGCAGTTAATGAAATTATGCAAACACAGATATGTAGGCGTGGTGTATCATTCCAGTGCATACACCCAAAGAATCACACAATCAAATCTAACTTCCAATAAGAGAATCGCAAAATCCGACTTAATAAAATGACTAGGTCTCATCAAACCTAAATTTCGTAGGCCTATGTAAGTGTCTATACTACAATACAAAAACGACTGGAACAAATGAACCCAAAAAGGTGCTGATTAATTTAAAATAATTCTAAGAAATATTAAAGAATTCTGACATATCTTCTGTTTCTCTTTATATTTTTTTCGTGCCCGGGCCCGATGAGGGCAGAATTATCTGTTTTTATTTTTTGGCCCATCCTGATGTCACAAACATAAATATAAAAATATACAGACATGTTATCAATACTAATATCAAATAAAACTGCTAATACTTACCACAAGACCGCGGATATTCCTTTCATTAACATCATCATTATCATCACCTTCATCTTCAATTCCATCATATTCATCTTCATTTCCACATTCAGTGAGTCTTCAGTTGATCTTGCAGAGGTTGACGAGGATGCTGCAAAAACTGAAATAAGAAAATCGATAAAAAGCTGTTATGAATTAGGTCAGGAGTTATAATCACAAAAGCGATACTCACCTCGAACTAAGAAATAATAATAATGATAATAATAATAATAATAATAATAATAATAATAATAATAATAATAATAATAATAATAATAATAATAATAATAATAATAATAATAAGAATAATAAAAATAATAATAATAATAATAATAATAATAATGATAATAATAATAATAATAATACGCAGGATTTTCACTTTATCACCACAAGGCTATTTCCTAGTTTGTATAACAAGAAATTACTAGATTGTAGATGTCTCTCTCTCTCTCTCTCTCTCTCTCTCTCTCTCTCTCTCTATATATATATATATATATATATATATATATATATATATATATATATATATATATATATATATATATATATATATATATATATATATATATATATATATATATATATATATATATATATATATATATATATATATATATATTTGTCTGTCTATCTATCTATCTATCTATCTATCTATCTATCTATCTATATATATATATGTGTGTGTGTGTGTGTGTGTGTGTGTGTGTGTGTGTGTGTGTGTGTGTGTGTGTGTGTGTGTGTGTGTGTGTGTGTGTGTGTGTGTGTGTGTGTGTGTGTGTGTGCTTACAACATCAGTTAGCCAAATGAATACTGAGAATAATAATAATAATAATAATAATAATAATAATAATAATAATAATAAGTATTATTATTATTATTATTATTATTATTATTATTATTATTATTATTATTATTATTATTATTATTATTATTATTGTTGTTGTTGTTGTTGTTGTTGTTGCTATTATTATAAAATGCATAGAATCTTAACTTTGAGGATGCAGTTTTTGAATGAAATATTTAATATAAGGATGAATGTAAAATATGTAATAAAAAGGTAGTAGTAGTAGTAGTAGTAGTAGTAGTAGTAGTAGTAGTAGTAGTAGTAGTAGTAGTAATTAAAATGTCACTGCTCATCACGATAAAGCCAATCGGTCGCCAGTATCTGACTCACGGTTACCAACCATGCTGGAGACACCTCCGCACACCGGAAACCCACATGAGTAGACGCCTAAGTCACGCAACAAACATCAATAAATCTTTCTTCAAATTTTATTTATATTCACTTCATAATACTACTTTCTTATGTTTATAAGTAAGATACATATAAATCTATTATTTATATCGCATAGAAATATAAAATACTTAGATGATTTCCTGCAACTTTACAAAAGAGGAAATTTGCTGACAAACTGGAAAATCCGAGGAACAAAGGAAAATTTGCTGTCTCGTTGAGATTGTGGTGGTATTCCTGAGTTTTCAACCCAAGCGATGTTAAGCAACCTATATTTTCATTTATTTATTTATTTATTAATCTTCCTATCTTTCTTTCTAATTATTATTATTATTATTATTATTATTATTATTATTATTATTATTATTATTATTATTATTATTATTATGATGATGATTGATATTACTATTGCTGTTGTTATTACTATTATCATGACATATACCCATTCCCCCTTGTACGATGGGTGGCCGAGCCAAGAAACACGCATTCACCATGATCCACACATACCTCAACTAATCCTCTAAGCGCCTTGGGGATAAAGGGCTGCCACATTCCCTCCATAACACCCTGCTTGGGTCACCCACAAGGTAGGTGGGTATGGATATTCGACACTGAGACCCGACAGCCAAAGCTGGTTTACCCCCACCACTTCATCAGATGGTAACTCCCCTCACGACCGTCCATCACAGTTCGCCGAGCTAGCAGGTGCTAGAAATCCCTTTGGCCCGTATCAGTTATACACAATCTTACTTCACTCATTCCTATCTCTTGCACGCCCTCTTCCCTGCTCCACTGACATTCCACGTGCATCTAATGCCCTTTTCACGTCATCCATCCATCTCATTCTAGGTTTTCCTCTTGGCCTAACTCCGACCACTTCTGCCCTCCACACTCTCTTCGCTATTCATCCAATACTCATCATTTCCATGTGTCCAAATCAACTCATGAATCTGATCTATCCTATTCGACAGCTTTCTCTCAACATCCGTTCTCTGCTTGGCCCCCTCATTTCTTTATCTATTCTAGATACATCACTCATACTTCTCAAACACCTAATCTCCATTACATTCAACTTGTAGTATTGTTGCTGTTGTTGCAGTACATTAGAATAAAATATAGGCAACTAGATTTAATACGAAAATATATAAGGAAAGGCAAAACTATATCATTTCTGAAACGATCACGACAGTATTAGCATCAGTTGTTTCCTAGCCACTTTCAACCCAATTAGTATATAGCACATTAATTGATGAATATATTATACGTTAATATTAATACTAAATATACTTTTAAAAATCATGAAAACATAAATAATAAACGCACTTTCATCTTTACTCTTAAAGATGATGATAATGATGATGCCCTTCATAGCGCCCAGCGGTGAGCTCGATCGCGGGTCAGTCAATTTCGAAGTCGAGGACTCTGACCACTCGACCACCGTGGGAGAAAATATTATAATTATGTAAAAACAATATTTTGAAATTCAACCCTGAGTTCAATACAAGTTTCACTTTTCTAGGTAAAGCTTAACATTGAGACCGTCATTCACTCAATATAGAATTTGCTGACTGATAACAGCCAATGCTCATCGAAAACCTTACTATTACTACCTGCAAATTATCTTTTATATATTTCAATGCAAAAATAAAATGCTTTGTCTTTTGTAAGGAGCTATTGTGTATATGTTTACTCTAATCCTGACCCTTCTTTTTTTATCGATAACAATAAAATCTATTCAGATTTACATCAAGTAGAAATTCTAACGAACACGAACAAGTCGCTGGGGACAATACCTTCAAGTAGTCCACACCACAGTCAAGATTTTTTTTTTTTTTTTTGGTGTCCCAGATCCCTTATATTAGTGATGAATTATATGAGTGCTAAACAAATTAGAAAAAGATTTAAAATTATTTATTTTCTTTTCTCCAAGATCAAATCAATTTTATAACTGCATTAACGCATGGTACCATCTAGCCCCAATATTTGGGGGAGAGAGAGAGAGAGAGAGAGAGAGAGAGAGAGAGAGAGAGAGAGAGAGAGAGAGAGAGAGAGGAGAGAGAGAGAGAGAGAGAGAGAGAGAGAGGTAAGGTCAATATCTTTATCTTTTGGTGAACTGTCCATATGGTCACAGACGCTCAAAACAGATCTATAGCGGAAACTGTTATATAATAACTTCGAGAATTATTTACATATCAAAGAAAGTCCAATAAATACCAGGTGCACATAGAATCATGCTTAAAATACTGAATATTAATAATGGTCGGGGCAGTAATATACCAGAAGTCGACGTTGCATTATTAAAGAAAATTTTTGCGATACTACCACAGAAAACGAATTATATCTATATGGTGGACTATAATATTGGATAATAGTTTCCCGCATCATCCAATTATCATTAAAAAAGATATTGAATAAGGGTTACAGTTGTTTAAGTTTGTTAAAGAATAGGTTCTCAAAGGGTTAGTAATTTAAGAAAACTGGCAAAATTAATAATCTGCAGCACTAGTTTAAAGATTTCCTGAATGTTCATATTGTTTGTAAGTCTCGCATTTCCGTGGTTATAGTTATAAAAGTATTCGTGAAAATATATATTTACTCAATGGCCCCAACCTCCTTGTAAATAAGGTGGTCGAGCCAATGAACATACATCCACCAAAAGCAATATTAACCATAATTCAACTTACATTGTCTTTTATGGGATTTTGCGGGGAAAACGTGAAAACGAACATTTGATATGGGCTGCGTTGTCGGCCAAGAGGCAAGAGCTCTGACATGTGCTTTAACTTTCTTAGCCTTCAGTAGAAATACACACAAACTAATGCAAGAACATGCCAGTTCTAGTCATAAAACAATAGAGGAGTGCGAGTTCTAGTCATGAAAACAAAAGAGCAAAGTTCCAGGGATGTCAATTGGCTCACCATTTTCTCAACTGCTATATTGTCGCTTTCAGTGACACTACCCACATGAAACTTAGTACATATAATTATTAACACTAATAAGTTACTTATATTTCATTGTTCATCTAGTTATTATTATATGCGATTATTCTGTTCACTGTTAAAAATATTTAATGAGGCACGACCTTGCCTATAGCTAATGTTTACATTTTTGACACTATCTTCTTCTTCAAAGAATGTTTAAGAAAAGATATTGGAAGGCTTACTGAAATCAAAGATGAATATAAATTTATGATAGATATTGACTAGGCGTATGGAAGGTTTGCATATATGTGCGCTTGGATATGAATTCATCCACTGAAATAAAAATATTAGCTCGCATCTAAGATTGCGGTGGGACTAATGCACTTTAAAGATGTGAAAGTTGACATGATCCACTTATTGAAAGCCGTGACATACGCAGTAAATCAAGATTACCCGCATCGGACAAAAAAATTATGGTTATATTTAATTATTATTTTAATATATATAAATATTTATAACCTTATTCTCATCTAAGTGTATGCGATTTACCTTAGCTGGTGAATATTTGATATCAAAATTAATGAAAAACTGGATAATAAATCTGATAAAAAAAAATCATTGAGCGATAAATGATTGTCCAGTAGCAAAGATGCTGACTTCTCTCTAATTGATGAAGTATCGAGATAGAGAGAGAGAGAGAGAGAGAGAGAGAGAGAGAGAGAGGAGAGAGAGAGAGAGAGAGAGAGAGAGAGAGAGAGAGAGAGAGAGAGAGAGAGAGAGAGAGAGAGAATAATAAGCCAATGAAAGAAATTACATGCACAGATTTCACATATGTGCGAAAGAGTATTTGAGTTCCACCTCGTATCTATAAATCAACCAAAGTATGATGCAAACAAATAATTTTCTATAAAATAGAATGCATGATAGTTAACATTCTTTGTTTGTATGTATTTGACATGTTCTCTTAATTATTGAGCTCACTCATATTAATAACAATGATGGTGATGATGATAATGATGATGACGATAATGATATCTCCCAGATCCATCCGTATCTGAATGTTGTTAATGAGTGAAATGAATGTAAATAATATCACAACAGACTAAAGTAAAGTATGTAGCGGTACTTACAGAGCATGATATACTTACATTCTGGTTGTATATGACTACTACAATATATAATATTTTATGCAAATAAACTTCGAAACTGGTTTCGGTTTTGTCACTACAAATGTTAGAATAGCAAAGATGACCATTTTCTTGATAAAGCAAATTTGCAAACCTACCGTTTGGTTAGTTCAAGCGCACGACTCAATGAACTCGGAACGTCCTTTGATACATAATAAAACTTAAAATATTGTCATTAAGATTTTCGTTATAGTATATGATATATTTTTACGATTATTAATACTGAATGAAATTTCCCCAATTATTTATCCCTATATTGAATATTTACTGAAGTGATGCAACATTACATGAAAAACAGCTCATTCACTATGAACGGGAATAGTTTGGGAGGGTTACGCATTGATTGTAGTATAAAAAAATTATTGAAAACATTGAGACATTTTAGAAATTACTTTTGTAATTGGATTTATAATTACGAGGAAACAAAGATGTTGCTTTTTCATTATTCATTCACTTCCTCTGTCCATTCAAATCTCGACCAAGTCATAACAAAGCATGATAACGTAGACTGAAAATAATCGAATCCAAAGACGACCTTGAAATACTATACTCTCTCTCTCTCTCTCTCTCTCTCTCTCTCTCTCTCTCTCTCTCCTCTCTCTCTCTCTCTCATAAAATGCAAATATGAATACATCAGACCAAGGAGGAAAAACTGTATAACAGCTGTATAATAGCTAATTAAACAAATTTGGATCTTGCGTTACTTAATTTTTTTAAATGACAAGAAGAAATTGACATTTCTATTTCTGAAGATGGCAAAATAATGCTTAACGTAATGTATGTATTTTTTATTTCGGTTTATGGGTGACTATTAGTCACTATTTTGTGGTGGACACAGACGGATTGAAGCTGAGGACTTTAGGCTGGATGGCCTTCCTTTCGCCCCGCAGTGGGCCCGAACGCGGGTCCACTACATTCCAAGCCAAGTAATTTACAGGTTACGCTATGGCCTAAGTATCAGTTTTTCCAAGCAAACCATTCTCTAAACTATTAGCATAAAGAACTTTATCTCATCTCCTCCCTTCCTCCCCCCCCCCAAAAAAAATGCAGTTCGGGATGATAACAGCATTTCACACACACACACACACACACACACACACACACACACACACCACACACACACACACACACACAAGCACTCAAAGACATGCCACGAAACTGGTGCCAGAAATACGCAATCTCAGTTATGATGAGAGGCTGAGGGAATTAGACTTACCATCACTCGAAGCTAGAAGAGTGAGGGGGGATATGGTGACAGTCTTTAAATTCCTTCATGGTTATGATAGAGTGGATAGGGATCGATATTTTGATATGGCTGGCTCTAGAACTAGAGGTCATAGTTTGAAGCTTCGTAAGAAAACTTCTTTGCAGGATGTAAGGAAATACTTTTTCAGTGTAAGAGTAGTTGATAATTGGAATTCGCTAAGCGAGGGGGTAGTTAATGCTATTTCAATCCATAGTTTTAAGGACAGGTATGATAAGTATCACTAAGTATAAAATGGAAGCGATCAGGAGACGGGAAGATACGAGCTTTGGGCTCTTTTCCGTAAACACAATTAGGTAATCACAATTAGGTAATCACACACACACACACACACACACACACACACACATACACACACACGCCTTGATGATAAAATTCAGAATATGGATGGAGAAATGAAAGAGAATGAAACACTCAGAGAGCAAATAAGATCTTTGGAGGAAGCAAATAAAGCACAAGGGCAGGAGAGAAAGGAACTAGAAAAAAGAATAAAAAAGCTGGAAGGGGAAAAGAGTCAACTAGAATCTAGACTTTCTAAACAAGAAGATAAAAACAAACAGCTGAATGACAACCTAAAGGAATTACATGTTAGTTCACTGCTCTCTTCTGAGAGAGACGAGATTGCTGCTTGGAATGTCCAGATTAAGGAAAACATTGAACAGTTCAGAAAAGAGTTCCAGGAGCTGAATATGGAAAATGATGCCATGAAAACTTCCTTTGCTGATGCACTAAAGGGGAATGTGGCAGTAAAAGAGGCTGTAAAGATGGTGGCACTGGAAAACATACAAACAGTTGACTATAAAGAGACAGTAATCGAAAAAATGAAAGACGTTGTGATGGAAAGGGCAAACCCACTCATCAGACAGGCACTTGATAAGGAGAAGACAGTGGTAATCTCAGGCATAAGCGAGTCCCAGGAACCAACATGGCAGGGGAGACTTGAAGAAAATAAAGCTAGGGTTGTAGACCTGATAAGAAAGCTTGGAGTAGTATGTGGTCCCGAGGATATTGTAAACATACACCAACTAGGTAAATATTCGAGGGAAGGAAAGCCGAGACCAACAAAAGTAACCTTTGAGAGAGGGGAAACATGTAGGGAAATATTGTTGAGAAAAAAAAGTCTAAAAGACCTTCAAGAATTCAAAGAAGTGTTCATTAGACAATACAGAACACAGGAAGAGATGGGAAAGATCAAAAACTTGTTGCAAGAGGCAAGAAGGTTAAATGATGAAAGAAATGAAGAAGAGAAGAAAAATTTTCATTACAGAGTTCTTCCAGACAAAGGGGAGATAAAGAAGATAATGACAGAAGATCAGGGGATGGGGCCTCATTAAGATTGTTATACACAAATGCTGATGGATTAGCTGGTAAGGCAGTAGAATTAAAAGATAGGATTCACAACAGTAAGGCAGATATAGTAGCAATTACAGAGACTAAGTTGAGTGAGGACATAAACAGTGTCACAGTTTTTCCTAAGGGTTTCAGAATACTAAGGGTTGAAAGATCTGAGGGGACTGGTGGAGGGATAGCACTGCTCATAAGTGAAAGGATTCAAGTCAAAGAAATAAACTTGGCTATAGAAAGTGAGTTCAAGGAATTTCTTGTTGCTCGCATAAATACTGGGTCAGAGAGCATTATAATAACTGTTGTATACAACCCACCAAGGAACCAAAATAGGCTTGAAGTTTATGAGGAAAGTCATATAGGTACTATTGAAGTCATAAACTCAGTTGTTAACATGGCACGGGAAAAAAAATGTAGGATTTTGATTATGGGAGACTATAATCATAAAGAGATAGATTGGATAAATCTTGACCCACACAGTGGTGAGGACTCATTCGGGGCAAGATTCCTAGATTGCGTACAAGGGAATTTCCTACACCAACATGTAATGGAACCAACAAGGGCCAGGGGTGGGGATGAGCCATCACTACTTGATCTAGTGTTCACAGATAATGTGTTGGATATTGAAAAAATGAGTATGAACCACCAATTGGAAAGAGTGACCACTGTGTGTTGTTGATGGAGTATATCATTGAAGACATTCTTCCTGAGAGTAGAGGCACTGAGGACATGAGGAGGAACTATCCGAAAGGAGATTACATCAAAATGAATGAGCTTTTTGCAGTTATTGACTGGAGAACCTTATTTTACAACAAATCTGTACAAGAAATGTATGACATCTTTTGTGAGAAATATGGGAAGTTAGTAGATTGCTGCATACCTGTCACCAAAGTAGGTGTAATTCATGCCAGAGAGAAATGGTTCGATAATGGGTGTAAAAGAGCTAAGGAGTGGAGAGACAAATGCTGGAAAAGGTATAGGAGGAAAAAAAACATAAATGCCTGGCAAACCTACAAAAGAGCAAGAAATGACTACCTAAGTAAAAGGAGAGAGGCAGAGAGAGACTATGAGAGGGACATCACCAGGAAGGCTAAAGAAAATCCCAAGCTTTTCCACAGCTTTATCAGAGGAAAACTGAAGGTAAAAGAACAGGTTTTAAGGCTAAAGAGAGCGGATGGAAGCATCACTGAGACGGATGAAGAGATCTGCAAAGAATTGAACAAGGAGTTTCAGTCAGTATTTACAGTAGAAAATACCCCACCCCCTCAGATTGCAGTGATAGAAGCTCAAGGGCCGGAATTAGAGAACATCAACCTTACAGCCACAGAGGTATGCAAAGCACTGATGGATTTAGATGTTCATAAAGCTACAGGTCCCGATGACATATCCCCTCATGTGCTTAAAAAATGCGCAAACACAATATCAGTGGCACTAAGTATCATATTTAAGGAGTCACTGGAGTCGGGGGAGATTCCAAGATGCTGGAAACAAGCAAATGTGATACCTATCTTCAAAAAGGAAAGGAGGGATACGGCTCTGAACTATAGACCAGTTTCCTTGACCAGCATAGTTTGCAAAGTTATGGAGAAACTACTAAGGAAACATATCTCTCTTCACTTGGAATCCTTCAACTTTTTGTCAGTGAGGCAACATGGCTTCAGAGAAGGTAGATCAACAGTAACAAACTTATTAGAATTTTATGATGAGGTAAGCCAAATCTTACAGGAAAGAGAGGGCTGGGTAGATTGCATATTGCTAGACTTCCAGAAAGCGTTTGACACTGTTCCACATGGGAGACTTATTAGGAAGCTGCAATCAATGGCTAGAATAGGTGGAAATGTTTTGGAATGGATAAAAACTTACTTAGAAGGAAGGGAACAGAGGGTTAGAGTAAGACACTCAGTGTCTGAATGGAGAAGAGTTAGTAGTGGAGTTCCACAGGGTTCAGTATTAGGGCCACTTTTGTTCCTTGTATATGTAAATGACCTACCAGAGTCTGTAAATTCATTCATGAATATGTTTGCAGATGATGCAAAGATTGTGAAGAAAGTAAAAAACGAGAACAATGGTAGAGAACTTCAGGAGGATCTAAATAATCTGCATGAGTGGTCAGAAAAGTGGCTAATGAAATTCAATACTTCAAAATGTAAGGTAATGAGAATGGGTACAAGTGCAAGAAGGCCCAAGCTTGACTACTCGGTGGCTGGAGTACAACTTCAAGAGACAGAAAATGAGAGAGATCTAGGAGTAAACATACTGGCAGATTTGTCTCCAGAAATACATATAAATGGCATAGTAAGGGCAGCATATGCATTCTTATCAAATGTAAGGGTTGCCTTCAGGCACATGGACAAGGAAATGTTCAGAAATATTTATGTAACCTATGTGAGGCCAAAACTCGAATATGCAGCCCCCTTTTGGAATCCGCACTTGAAAAAGCACATAGCTAAGCTTGAAAAAGTTCAAAGACATGCCACGAAACTGGTGCCAGAAATACGCAATTTCAGTTATGATGAGAAGCTGAGGGAATTAGACTTACCATCACTCGAAGCTAGAAGAGTGAGGGGGGATATGGTGACAGTCTTTAAATTCCTTCATGGTTATGATAGAGTGGATAGGGATCGATATTTTGATATGGCTGGCTCTAGAACTAGAGGTCATAGTTTGAAGCTTCGTAAGAAAACTTCTTCGCAGGATGTAAGGAAATACTTTTTCAGTGTAAGAGTAGTTGATAATTGGAATTCGCTAAGCGAGGAGGTAGTTAATGCTATCTCAATCCATAGTTTTAAGGACAGGTATGATAAGTATCACTAAGTCTAAAATGGAACCGATCAGGAGACGGGAAGATACGAGCTTTGGGCTCTTTCCCGTAAACACAATTAGGTAATCACAATTAGGTAATCACACACACACAAGCACAGAGTTCACAAAGTTACACCCACACTCACTTGAAGTCGTTGAACTTTTTGTCGGTGAGACAACGTGGCTTGGAAAATGTAAGTGTAAACTAACAAACTTGTTAGGAAATCATAATGAGGTAAGATTCTTACAAAGAGAGAGAGAGAGAGAGAAAGAGAGAGAGAGAGAGAGAGAGAGAGAGAGAGAGAGAGAGAGAGAGAGAGAGAGAGAGAGAGAGAGAGAGAGAGAGAGAGAGAGAGCTGGGCAAATTTCATATTCTAAGCTTTCTAGACAGTATTTGATATTGTGCCACGTGGGATACTTGTGAGGAAGCTGCTAATGGCAAAAAGAGATTTAAGAAATTCTTGTAATATCTTGGAGTAGAAAAAAAACTTGTTTAGAATAGAGACAGCAGAGGGTCAGAGTAAGACATTCATCGTTAGACCGGAATAAGATTAGCATTGGGGCTCTACAAAGTTACTGAAAGATATAAAGATCCTAAGTAATGAGAATAGGCTGAGGGAGTCATACTTACCACCACTTAAAACTAGAGGAAACAGAATAGATAAGGTAACGGTTTTTAAATTCCTCTGCGGCTCTGTTAATCTATAGGGAGAGATACTTTGCTATAGGTGGCTCTAAAACTTGAGTTCATGGTTTGAATTTCCTTAAGAGAACTACTTTGCTGTATGTATATAAAAATATGTCCTTCAGAGTAAGACAAATGGCAAATTGAACATCGCTAAGCAAGGACACAGGAAACACTAAATGCTATGATATGAAAATGAATTTTAAATAAAATCCCATCAGGAGACGATGTGGTACAAGAAGTGATCGCTTTCCTGTGAACATAATTGAACTTAATTCATTATGTTTAATACTTATCTAATCCTTTCGTCAAGAATATATATATATATATATATATATATATATATATATATATATATATATATATATATATATATATATATATATATATATATATATTATTCGAGTTTACATGCGGAAAAAAATGAATAAATAAATAAAAAATTTATGTAGTCAAGATTCTCGAATACCAATCCAAAACATTTAAACCAAAATTTTTAGGGGAGATTGTATAATAAATACTAAATAAAGCCCGAATTTTCCACTCTTTCTATTTGAGATGGGATCAAAAATGAGGCAATTAAAAAAAAAACTACTGTTCTCCAAAGGAATGGAGAGAAGTGTCTGTTATATACTTCCAAACCGTTCTAGACAAGAAATGACTATATGAAGAGTGAAGACCTTCATATGTACTGCTCATCCCAAACATAGAGCGATTTCAGGAATAGCATAACATTTATCCAAAAGAACTTTGAATTCTGACACCGTACATAAGATTGTGCTTTTGAAATGGTTACTGCAATCACAGCACCTGAGAGAGAGAGAGAGAGAGAGAGAGAGAGAGAGAGAGAGAGAGAGAGAGAGAGAGAGAGGAGAGAGAGAGAGAGAGAGAGAGAGAGAGACAATAGCAAAATTTAGTCGTATCTAGCTAATAATAATAATAATAATAATAATAATAATAATAATAATAATAATAATAATAATAATAATAATAATACATTGAACGAACAATGTCGGAGATGCCGTAGGCTACTCAAACTGACCGCCGTTATATATTTCATGTTCCAATCATTTATATCGTAATTGATTTAGCTTCTTCCTGTCTTGACGTTTTGGTGAATAAAGATAACCAAAATATAATTCCACCAATTAAGAATAATAATATTTTTGAAATTCCTCATAATAAATGGTAATGTCAGTATAAGGTTATAGAGAACATGCTAGTCTTCTAAAATACAAGAAACTCTTCCGAAGGTCGAGCAAATTGACACACACGTGGCAGTACTGGGTGAAAAACCTATGGAGCGGGTATCGTCTTTTCTGTCATGATAACTTCATTATATGTGGTTTACATGTGATATATTTTGAGCTGAATCAATGCTAAGTCATTTACTGTAAATTAATAAATTGTTGTAGTCCTAATTTCACTTGTAGTTACAAATAACAGGTTGATACGTAGTTAAAACTAGATCATACTGTCAGAGCCAGAATGAGTCTGCGCTCATGCTTCTTAGAGAACCTCCCCCCCCCCCAGGTATCTGATTCATCTCGCATTTTAAGAAACGATGTAGAAATGAAGGATTAAAGACAGAAAAACTAAAACGGAATCATGAATATTGCTTTTATCATTATATATGACAAATATTGTATTATATTTTTTTGGAAAGTTACTATGTAATTAACCAAATACACCTTGCGAACGTAATGGGCGAAGAAAAATGAAACATCCAAAAAAATAACAAGGGCAATTTGTTTTTTTAACTGAATTATCCGAGGGACGCTAAGCTGGGAAACTTGCGGTCATATCTGGAATCTCGTCCTCTTCTTGGTGGTGGAATAATCGATCCACATGCATTTTTTATTCCACTAGTAACAGAGTATAAGTGTGGTGTTATATAAGCATTCGTTGGATTGGCTGACTTCCATAAGGAGCAGTGGTATAACGCCACTTGCAAATATTGTAATGACAATAATATGTACGATCTCTTTCCAATTAAGTCTTTGGATGTTTGTAATAAGAAAAATAGAGCGCCTATTACTCTACTTTCGTTGACTTGATGTTCAACCTAACTGGAAAAAAAAGTATATCGCACTTCTTGCTACATTTCAATAATTTAATTAATGGACAAGGAGCAAAATACTCTATAATTATATTCATTATGTGGAATACTTACTAGGATTTTTTTTTTTTTTTTTTTTTACCCCTATGTCGCCCAATCTTAGGGTCGCCAGATTTCAACTCTCCAAGGTCGTTCTTATGGGTTTTTTTCTGCTAGAGTCACTTTGGGGTTTTCTTTATGATTGTGACACCAGGTCAGGTAAACAAAAATAAAAAATACCGCCCTCATCGGGCCTGGACGCTAAGAAAACACAAAGTAAAGAGAAATAGAGATGGGGAGTGTTGTGACTAGTCAGATGTGGAGATCTGAAGAGATGTGTAACGATTATCCATGAATATTCGGTGTTGATGAATGCATACAAACGGACCCTAGAAGGAAAACTTAACATCGAACTGTCCTGGACAGTCCTAATTAAGTCCAAAAGACTTTTTAGCTGTAGTATCACAACGGGCGAATGGTGCCATGGGCCAACCTACTACATGTACATCTAGAGATATAGTATAGCGTCCTTCTTGTGGAAAATGGACCAAGTCAATTCTGCGAAGATGGTTAGTACACCAGTTGAAGCCAACAGGATCTAAATGGAACATATTCTTCATGAGTTTGAGCTTAGGTAAAAATTTCCGTCTCTCAAATATCAATGGAGAGAGAGAGAGAGAGAGGTGCTGTCTATACCCTGCCTTATAAAAATACACAAACAATATGAAATTAATATGACTAATCAACATAAAAATTTTAAAGAATATAAAGTGAATTTTTATACATTTCAGCAATTATATTTTGACAGTTTTCATCGGGAGTGTCTGAAGACTGTGATCGCCAATTAGATCTCAAGCAATTCAAAAATAAATAAAAGCAAACAAAACAGAAATAATGCACCGTTTAAGAATAAAAAAAAAGAAATGAAAGTGACAAAGAGCATCTTTCAGTGCAAAGACAAGGTTGATGGATGCTATTATTATTATTATTATTATTATTATGTATATAGTTTGTTCTAGAGCATTGAAATAAATGTGCTATCTATCTATCTATCTATCTATATATATATATATATATATATATATATATATATATATATATATATATATATATATATATATATATATATATATATATATGGCCCCATTCTCCCTTGTAAGAGGGGTGGCCGAGCCAAGAAACACGCACTCACCACGATCTACACATAGCCTACTCAACCACACCTCTTAGAGTCTTGGGGATAAAGGGCTGTCCCATGCCCCCCCCCCCCCCTACTACCTTGCTTGAGTCATCCACAAGGTAGCTGGCAAGGATTAATGTGCTAAAAATAATAAATAAATTTTACAGTATGTAATTACTTAATTGTGCTTATAAGAGAGAGCCCTATTCTCGTAGCTCCCCATCTCCTGGTTTGTTCCAATTTTGTACTCAGCGATATATATCCTATTTGTCCTTAAAACTATGAACTGAGCTAGCATTAATTGCCTCCTCGCTTGACGAACTCCAATCATCAACTACTCTTAATCTAAAACTTTACATCCTTGTCGTATGAATTTTGGACTTCCATTTGAATTCACACTTTGTAAGATGACTGGGTTATCTCACCGTTTGTCACCACTGACGTAATGTTAAATTACTATGTTATAATTATTAGTACCAGACGGGTACAAGGTAAGAATGGACAAGCAGTGATTCCTTTGCTTATATTTATTCTAGAGTACAACACAACTTCGACACCTCAATGCCCCCACCCTATGACTATCACAATCTATGATCTATTCGTGCCCCGGGCAAAGTTCTAACTAACTGTCTCTGCCCTGGGTGGTTCTTGAAATACCCCCAGGGGCAGGGCGTGGCTTGACATCCAATTCTGCCAATGAAATCAAGTGACATCTAGTCCTGCCAATCAACGCCAGGTTCGAAGTGGAATCCCGCCTACTTCCGGGGAGGAGCTATTGGGCATCTCTCCAGGGCATGTACTTATGTACGGGCCACCTGTTTATGTTTCTTGTGGTTTAGGAAATGGCTAACTTCCTGGCCTTTCCTGCCCTTCTCCAGGTTCCGGTCATATATCTCCTTGACACTTTCTACAAACATTGTAATAAAATATCTGTGCCCTCGACCAACCGTTACCCCCCAAGATCTGTTACAAGTTTCAGATTCTGGCTTCAGCATGACGGACTGGCTTCAGCATGACGGAAGTCATACGACATCCCTCCCAACCAAAACTGAAATATCTCTTATTTCAGTCGAAGCATGGGCTAATTTTCCGGGAGCTCTTGGACATATCCTAGCTAACATTAGTTTACAATAGAAATGGGGCCGAATTATTTAAGGTATCTTCTAAGATTCCTATTTCTATGAATCCTAAACAAATTACACAAACATAATATATATAGTATAATTTCAGTGTGTAACTAATATCAAACATTAATTAAGATCAAAAGTCAGTTTAAATCAAAACATTAATTCATCTACTTCTCTCGTTTCTTTAAAAGACAAAATTGAGTTAATTACAGTAGAATCATGAATTATGTAGCACATTAGCAAACAAATGAGGTAGAGTATTGGCATGTATACACATTTAAAATGATATAGACCATAACATCAACAGTAATTTCTATAAGAGACCTTACCTTCATAAATTCTATTCCTATCATTATTAGGGGCATTGATTTGTCTTAAAATTAAGCCTTAAAAACTACTCCTGAAACAAAACATGTTTTACTGTGTGTAAAGTCAAAACATTTACTGTCTCTATATGCAATTACTATTCAGAGACCACTTAATATAAAAACTTAATGAACCTAAAGATTAAATCATAATTCAAATAATAATAATGCTAAAACAAAACACTAATATTATTTAAGCAGAAAACAACTTATTAATCTTAGTTCAAATCATACAATTTATCAATGGCACTTATTCAACACTATATCTAAGGGAGACTCTGAGTTTTCGCTTAAAATTATCTTAAAGCTAGCAAAACAAAACAAAATAAACATAAAAATAAAAATATTTGGTCTTTTTTAGCACAAAAGACGGTGGGGACATTTTCTTTCCCATTTTTTCAGTTCTAATACGGGGGTAATTTTAATTAACTAATAAGGGATTTTTTAAATACCCTTCTTTCTCTCTTCACTAAAGTTTGGACATGTATAGGGATTATTTTTCTTTCTCGTTTACGTGGCTTCTAAAGGTATTATTAAAATATTTTAAAATATTTCTGTGTTTCTTTTCCTCTCTTTTCACTACAGTTATGACATGTATGGGGATCTCCTTGTTTCTGGGATTTCATCAAGATTACATGTTTTTTTTTTTTTTTTTTTTTTTTAGTAGTTTAAAACTTTTATTTTTTTTTAGGACTGTTCTCCCTGTCTTAGGACGACTTTTAATTTCTCTGTCCAGGACGACTTTTAATTTCTCTGTCCAGGACGACTTTTAATTTCTCTGTCTAGGACGACTTTCGTTTTCTCTGTCCAGGACGACTTTTAATTTCTCTGTCTAGGACGACTTTCGTTTTCTCTGTCCAGGACGACTTTTAATTTCTCTGTCTAGGACGACTTTTAATTTCTCTGTCTAGGACGACTTTTAATTTCTCTGTCTAGGACGACTTTCGTTTTCTCGAAAATCACACGTGTTCTAAGTAAAACCTTAAAAGCAGATTCAAGTATATTACTCACTCGATTTCTTACACTTAAGAAATTAATATACTGTAACAGTGATTTCACGTGCATTAAATTTTTCAATTAAAAATCGATACATTCGCGTTCTTAAAATTCAATCTAGGCATTAATACAAATAAATGGAACACACTTCCAACGCAAATTCTTTATATTACTCAAATTATAACAAAAATGGAGTTTATTACTGCTTATAGCTATTAGTACAAATTATCCATGTTAGTAATGGGTACAGAAATTCTACTTTTATCAACTTATTAAGCGCCACACCCCTTATAAGCGGGTTGGCTGAGTCAAAGCATAACTACAAGATAAAATGGCGGCGTCCACCGACCTCAATTTCTTTTACTAATTGTCCCATTACTCACTGGATACAGATCACAAGTACTTAGCTATTTTAAGGAGGTGGTCCTGAAGAACTTCATGGCAGAAGGCAAGGAAGGAGGGGGTTCTCCTTCTTCTCTTCGAGCAAAATCGACGAATCGCCGTCTTCTTGGTCGGATCCGGCAACTTATACTTCTTGTAATGGGCATTTTCACTCAATGCTCCGGTCACACTTCGGCTTACTAAGAAATATCTTAGGAATAGTTCCTTCAAAGTTTTATAATATTCTCTATTTGAGCACTCGTCACTTCTCATCCGCAGACCCAAGTATTTCAGGAAGTCGGTCGCGGGAATTATGGACGGACATTCACGGTCTTTTACATTTGCGCCGTCGAGGTATAAAAGTGAATTTTTGACTCGAGGCGTCTTTACAACCAGGGCACGGGGTGGGGGCATGGCCTGCTGCGTTCCCTGTGTCACCACGGGGTTCGGAGCGGCCGGCTGTTCGTCGATGCTTGAGGCGTCGGTTTCACTGTCGGCGTCGACGTCGACCGGGTTCCTTCTCGACGGAGCGGCGTCGGCGCGTGCTTGTAGGCGCCGCACTTGCTCCTCCAGTTCGAGAATTCTCCGGTGTTTGGCCACGTCACTCATTTCTTGAATTGGGAGATGTTGGATTTCTGCTTTTGCCATTCTTATTTTCTTTTCTTTGCACTGGTTTCTTCTGATATGAGAGTCTCTTTGTATGTTTTCCAGGCGTGATGATCCGTACTGCGCTGCCACCAAGTTGTCGTATGAATTTTGGACTTCCATTTGAATTCACACTTTGTAAGATGACTGGGTTATCTCACCGTTTGTCACCACTGACGTAATGTTAAATTACTATGTTATAATTATTAGTACCAGACGGGTACAAGGTAAGAATGGACAAGCAGTGATTCCTTTGCTTATATTTATTCTAGAGTACAACACAACTTCGACACCTCAATGCCCCCACCCTATGACTATCACAATCTATGATCTATTCATGCCCCGGGCAAAGTTCTAACTAACTGTCTCTGCCCTGGGTGGTTCTTGAAATACCCCCAGGGGCAGGGCGTGGCTTGACATCCAATTCTGCCAATGAAATCAAGTGACATCTAGTCCTGCCAATCAACGCCAGGTTCGAAGTGGAATCCCGCCTACTTCCGGGGAGGAGCTATTGGGCATCTCTCCAGGGCATGTACTTATGTACGGGCCACCTGTTTATGTTTCTTGTGGTTTAGGAAATGGCTAACTTCCTGGCCTTTCCTGCCCTTCTCCAGGTTCCGGTCATATATCTCCTTGACACTTTCTACAAACATTGTAATAAAATATCTGTGCCCTCGACCAACCGTTACCCCCCAAGATCTGTTACAAGTTTCAGATTCTGGCTTCAGCATGACGGACTGGCTTCAGCATGACGGAAGTCATACGACATCCTGCAAAGCAGTGTTCTTACGAAGCTTCAAACTAGGACCGCTAGTTCTAGAGTCATCCATATAAAAATACTGATCTCTATCCATTCTGTCAAAACCATGAAGGAATTTAAAAACTGTCACCATATCCCCCCTCATTTTTCTAGCTTCTGGTAATGGTTAGTCTAATTCCCCCATCCTCACCTCATACTTGAGATTGCGTATTTCTGACACCAGTTTCGTGGTATGTCTTTGTACTTGTTCCAGCTTATTTAGGTGCTTTTTCAAGTGTGGATTCCAAAAGTGGGCTGCATATTCAAGCTTTGGCCTCACATAAGTTACATAAATATTTCTGAACATTTCCATGTCCATGTATCCTAATTCAACCCTTACATTTGCTAAGGAAGCATATGCCGCCCTTACTATGCCATATATATTTTAGGAGTAGGTTGGCTCATGGCTACAGCCGCCCGTTGCAATACTACAGCTGAAGGTATTTTGAACTTAAATAGGTCTGTCCAGGACAGTTCGATGTTAAGTCTTCCTTCAGTTACGGTTCTTTTTCTATGCCTACAGCTACACTGAATATTCCCTGAATTATCCCTTCACATCTGACAAGTCATTACACTCTCCATCTCTGTTTCTCTTTCCTTTATGTATTTTTCGTGCCCAGGCCCGATGAGGGCTGTTTTATTTTATAATTTTTTTGGCCCGTCCTGGTGTCACAATCATAAAAAAATATATATATATGCATTTCCGGAGACAAATCTCTCATTATGTTTACTCCTAGATCTCTCTCATTTTCTATCTCTTGAAGTTCTGTATCTGCTATTGAATATTCAAATTTGGGCCTTCTCGCACTTGTACCAGTTCTCATTACCTTACATTTTGAAGTATTGAATTTCATTAGCCAGTTTTCTGACCACTCTTGCAGACTGTTTAAGTCTTCCTGGAGTTTTCTACCATTGTTCTCGACTCTTACTTTCTTCACAATCTTTGCATCCTCTGAAAACATATTCAAAAATAAATTTGCAGACTCTGGTAGGTCATTTACATATACAAGGAACAAAAGTGGCCCTAAAACTGAACCCTGTGGAACTTCACTACTGACCCTTCTCCATTCAGTCTATATATATATATATATATATATATATATATATATATATATATATATATATATATATATATATATATATATATATATATATATATATATGTTCCGGTTTTACGTCACGGACTCCCTTATCAACCAAGGGCTAGGACGGTTGCCTTCTTACGAAGGACTTGTTTTGGCAGATGTAATCCTTACGCTGAGTGCATGCCTTTGCTAACCTCAGACCGTGACGGGGCGCGAACCCTCGACCTGACGCCTCAGAGTCGGAGACGCTACCGACTGAGCCACGGCGACTATCTATCTATATATATATATATATATATATATATATATATATATATATATATATATATATATATATATATATATATATATACTTACACCTATACACACACTTAGAAGGAAGGGAACACAGGGTCATAAGAGTCTATAAATA